>JAVTVY010008533.1:0-43447 GCA_036873755.1 Hanleya hanleyi
CCCCATTCCCTGTGGTGAAAGCAGTTTTTGGTCTGTCTTTTTCAGACATCCCAACTTGCCAGTAACCGCTCTTTAAATCCATAACAGAGAACCAAGCGGCTCCAGAGAGTGAGTCCAACGTATCATCTATTCTAGGTAGTGGATGACTATCTTTCTGAGTAAGATCATTAACCAGACGATAGTCCACACAAAATCGGATTGTCGAATCCTTCTTCTTCACCAGAACAATGGGAGAAGACCATGGACCACAACTCGGTTCTATAATCCCTTGCTCCCTCATCCTCTTTACTTCCTCATCAGCCTGAGCTTGTTTAGCTAGGGGTATTCGTCGAGCATTTTGCTTAACAGGACGTGCTGTTCCTGTGTTAATTTCATGCTCCACCAAATGTGTGCGTCCTATATCATTCTCGTCTTTGGAGAATATATCTTCGAATTCAACTACTAGATCGATCAATTCTCCCTTTTCCGACTTTGTCAGATTCTCGGAGCTCTTCTCTATAAGTTCAACTAGATGAGGGGGAACCTGGGGGCTTTGTCGTATCATTTGGCTTTACAGACTGACAACTTGCTGCATTGCAATTTTTCCTATTTTCATTTCCTTGGATTATCTCAATTCCAGGGTCACAAAGTGCAGCTATAGTATCTTTGTACACCATTCGAGGCTTGTCACCGGGATTCATAATACGCAATGGTATTATTCCTTGGCTAGGATCTACTACTGCCTTTGCCAGTAATAACTCATTTTTCCGCACAAACCTTTCTACAGGCTCTACTACCCCACAACTAACTCCATAGGGAACATCTATGGCTCGGCCAGGAATCACAACTTCACATCCAGGGGGAACAACTGAATTTTCCAGTACCGATATTCTGCAACACATCGGCTGGATTTCATCAACATGTCTATAACAAGGTATTTCCTCATCCTTCACTGATAGCGTGCAGCTACCCAACCTCAAATCACATGCATGTTTAGTGAGGAAGTCTATCCCCAAAATGCCGTCATTTTGGATATCAGCCAACAATATTTCATGGGGAAACTCTTGTCTCCCAAAACGAACATTAACTTTAATGCAACCATCACAAGGCTTGATATCACCAGTGGCGGTGATCAAACTACTATTTACATTCAAGACTACTGGGCGTGATGCAAAGTGTAACTGGTTGAAGTAATCAGTTCTCATTATGGTTACATTTGAACCAGTATCCACTAACATGGCAACAGGTTTGTTCTCTACAGCAGCAGCTACAAAGAGTCCCTCACCACTACCCAACATAGTATTGATCTTTATGAGATTGGGCCTCTGGTTTCTCGCCGTGTCTCGGCCCTTTGACCCGGCGCCCCATAGTTTCCCTGACTATTTCTCCAGCCAGAAGTATTCTGTCTGTTATAACTGGAGTGATTGTTGTAACCGGCATGGTTATTCCGGTCATCTCTACCATTCCATCTCCCATTCTGGGGTGGCCTGTTGTCCCCATTACCACCGGTGCTATGTGGTTTATTGAGTTGCTTCTCCCGAGTTTGCATTCCTTTTACCACCCCCTTCAGCTCTCCTAAAGATTCTAAGACCTCCTTCTTAAAACTTCCAAACTCATTCACTATGGATGGTGTATTCACACCTTGATTTGACGATTTTGGGCCCTCATCATCCCTTTTATGCATTTCTGCTGCACGCACATGGCGGCCACGTTGACGATCTGCCAACTTATGCGTTTCTAAGCGCACAGCCAAAACTTCTGCATCTGACATAGTTTTCAACTGAGCTTCCCGTAATCGAAGTCTCATGTCTACATCATGAATAGCATCAATGAAATGATCGATAGCCAGGATATCGATCAAATCAACTGGAGCATCTGGGTAGGCCTGCCGAGTCAGCTTCCTGATAGACTGGGCTAGCTGTGGAATAGATTCATCCCGACCTCTTGTTCTAGTTTGGAGCCTTGCTCTGAATATTTCAGCTCTGTTAACAGAACCAAATCTAGAGTTCAAGGCTTTCACCAAACATCCAAAATTTCTCATCTGACTAGCAGGCAATTCGCTAAGAACGGCTCTAGCAGCTCCCTTCAAACTACCGGCAAGATATAGGGCCTTGCTTGAATATGTCCACCCATTTATGTCTGCTAATATTTCAAACTGATTAAGGTATTCCTCAAAATCGTCCTGGCCATCATACACCTGAGGTCTCATTCTAGGGGCCCCATTATATGAAAAACTTTCACAGGAATGAATTTGTCCTATGCGATCACCGGCTTTTACCGAGTGACTGCTCCTTATTTCATCTCCATTTCCATTCCCAATTTTCATTCCACCACCAGCATATGTATGCCCAATCCCATCATTCCCATCATGTCTCGGTGGACTATTTACTGCAAAATCATACTCAGATTGTTCAGTTTGTTTCTTTCCCCCTGCAGGTCCCCTCCAAGGTGAATTCTGATCAGTTCCATGTTTTGGCTTCATACTGGCCTCATGAAGCTGCATATTTTCAGACTTCGCCTCTTCAATCAAAGGATCAACATCTTTAAGGTGCCCCCACCCAGGGTCTGATTGGGATTTTTCAACCAGTACAGATTGTTTATTCAACTGTGGAGTAGATTCTGTACAAATAAAGATCGGTCTCTGGTCATCTTTATTTTTATTTGCAGGTTTAGGCTGTTCGTCATTCGTCTCCGTCAAGCGTCCAGCCTCGCCAGATGAGTTCCACATAAAGTTTACTTTTCCAGAAATATCATCAATTTGATCTTGTGTTTGAGTTTGTATCTCAGTGACATACTTTTCAATATCAGACATTTGACTGCTTGTTTCATTTAGTAAGCTTCTCATCATTTTCTCAAAGGAGCCTTTAAGTTGACCAATTTCATCCTGAATAGATATCTGATAGTTAGTCATCTGATTCATCTGTTGTCCAATCAAATCTGACACTTCATTCAAAACAGCTTCTTTTATTCTAGTTTCACTATCATGATCATAGATCAAGACAGTATTTTCCTGTTGAGGGCCAAAGGCTGTATCACCACGATCTTCAGGGATTTCACCACCCAAGTCTCCTGACTTGAATGTCACAGTATTTGAATCATCCATTTTCAAGTATGGAGAATAAATCTCTGTTAGAGTCTGGTGTGTTCAACCTGATATCACTGTCTTGGTAATAATTTTATATCCGGTATTGTTGCACCAAATGTAACACTGGTACTGTCTCAAATGTAACAGTACTGCAGTCTCTAGTACTGTAGTATCCTTTACCGCTGCCACCAAAATGTAACAGTCTACCCCATGCACCCAGTGTATCTCACTAGTGCTGCAATTATACTCTTCGGAGGCGGTATAATTCGGGTGAGGTAGAATATCACATGAGAGTTAGGTACTCTGTAAACCATCGACCGGATTCGTACCAGACAGTGATAAGCATGCAAAACACAGACTCATAGAAAACAGAGATTGTATTCAGGTTAAAATATAACGGGAACGATTTTATTCTCCATACCGATAAATAAATACACAGTAAAACGGATGTATGACTTTGTTAATATTGTCACTTTGCGTCTTCTCACTGTATCAATGGTCCAGAGTAGTCCATTCATCTCATCCCAGAATTGTCAGTTATAGCACCACCGGATCTGGTGTAATGATGAGTTATGCCTGAGGGTGTGTGAATTACCATCGAATCTGGTGGTGATAGGTCAACTGGTCGAAGTAAAGTTCTCAACCACCGTACTCGGTGGGGAAAATACTAGCCAGATGTGGCCTACCACCGGATCTGGTGTAAAGGTGAGTTTTCCTTGTATGTGTGTGAATTACCACCGAATCTGGTGGTGATAGGTCAACTGGTCGAAGTAAAGTTCTCAACCACCGTACTCGGTGGGGAAAATACTAGCCAGATGTAACTACCACCGGATCTGGTGTAATGATGAGTTATGCCTGAGAGTGTGATTTACCACCGAATCTGGTGGTGATAGGTCAATTGGTCGAAGTAAAGTTCTCAACCACCGTACTCGGTGGGGAAAATACTAGCCAGATGTGTCCTACCACCGGATCTGGTGTAAAGGTGAGTTTTCCTTGTATGTGTGTGAATTACCACCGAATCTGGTGATGATAGGTCAACTGGTCGAAGTAAAGTTCTCAATCACCGTACTCGGTGGGGAAAATACTAGCCAGATGTGTGTCCTACCACCGGATCTGGTGTAAAGGTGAGTTTTCCTTGTATGTGGGTGAATTACCACCGAATCTGGTGGTGATAGGTCAACTGGTCGAAGTAAAGTTCTCAACCACCGTACTCGGTGGGGAAAATACTAGCCAAATGTAACCTACCACCGGATCTGGTGTAAAGGTGAGTTTTCCTTGTATGTGTGTGAATTACCACCGAATCTGGTGGTGATAGGTCAACTGGTCGAAGTAAAGTTCTCAACCACCGTACTCGGTGGGGAAAATACTAGCCAGATGTAACCTACCACCGGATCTGGTGTAGTCCAAGCCTTGTGTGGTGAAATCCCTCTTGGAGTCCTATAATTTCCAGGTCCAACAATAAAAGTAATTCAATTATATATTCGTCTTCATCTGAGGTCGTCTCGTCATCAGAAATCGACATGTGCTCCACCGTATACGGTGGGATGACGTAATGTTATGATACAGCCCTTGACCCATTTGCATATAAAGTGGTACACGTGACGGTATCAATTCATAGAATTGATATCAACATCCGAAAACTCACCGGTTTCGGGGGTTTCGGTGGATCTAAACACATTGATTGTGCCATCATTGTTCTGATCAGTCGTCCCTCGTTTGGTTTCCTCACTAGAAGTTGCCGTTGGGGCGATTTTCTACAAAATGCGCCATTACATGCTGGTCTTGCCGCCTATTTATACTTTTTCTGCCTGACCTCTGACATCTGAGCAATAGCCAATGAAAATCACCTTCAGTTCCCACGCTCTGCATTAGCCAATCAGATGCGCTAAAAGTGACCAGCCCCCAAGATACGCACGCGCTCCTTTGACAACCTGTCAGAAAGCATGGCGAAGCAAGCTGATCTTCGACTGAAAGTTACTCCATTTCAGTGCATAAAAATAGCATAATTCCGTAGAATTATGAATTGCGAGTTACAAAGATAAATCATCCGACATCCATTGATGCATACACCATAAGTTTCGGACCATGAATTAGCACAAGAAGTCCACCTTCTGTCTCGATAGATCGACTGTCTACGGTAAGTATTTCCGTACAACAACAACATCATTTCGTGAAATAAGTAAGTCGGAGGCCTTCGTTGTAGATTCAACTTCATCAAACTTTATCCAACGAATAAACAACAATAAAAAAAAATAGATGAATATATATGTAGGGTATAGCCGTCACAATAGGCATTTCCTTTTTGCTTGTAGTCGTCACAAGTGTTCAAAGTCACCCCAGGTTACGGTAGTAAAAATAAAACATTTCCCTACTGCCCTACCCACATTTGTGAAACAGGGTCGGGTTACACCCAACACACATATTTTTAAGTATGGCCTAACCTAAATGTTTGTGGAACTGACTGTATGCTCAGCCAATTAAGAGGTGGTGGGATGTCTAAGTCCCATTGGAAACAAAGGGTTAACATTGGAAACAAAGGGTTAACATTTGGTTTTAAATGCTGTGTAAGGGATTAATGTGCTTCTAATTTTCATCTGTTTGTTATGTTGTCTCGTGGTATGGACATAAAGTATTATTTCCATTAAATGGATATAGATCCACATATGTTCTGCGATAAATGAGTCAAATAGTGATAAGATATTATACATATATATAGCAGTATTAAACAGTCTAACTGTCTTATAGCACATTTTAAAACAATATAAAAGATGTATACATGGTATATAGCGTAACATTACCTGTTCGTAGGTCGGTGTCACGAAGCCATTTGATGAGAATAAAATTGAACTAAAGTGAAAACTGAGGTAAAAAATAGAACAAAATTATATTGTTTTTAAATGCAACTTTTATTTTATCACTATGTGATATAATCTTTTCTTAAAATGTTAAAATATATACTATGTACATGAATATTATGTTATCACTATGTGATCCATTATATTGTGTATATGTATAATATCTTATCACTACTTGACTCTTTTATCGTAAAACATATGTAAAATTCTTATATCCCTTTTATAGAAATAAAAAAAAAATGTTTAAAAAATTGTGCTTTTTTGCCAAAATTATTAAAAACTATGTTCAAAATAACCCTATAATAGGGTGGGGAAATGTCCACTGGGGGAAATGCCCACTGGGGGAAATGTCCATGGGGGAAATGCCCGCTGGGGGAAATGTCCACTGGGGGAAATGCCCTGGATCCAGTCTTTCTGCTTGCTGTGTGTATCATTTTTATTCGTTTGATTTGACAGGAATTTCCTAAATTTTGTAACAGAAGAAATGAAAGATCCTTATAGGTAAGTTGTTCATTATTGAGAATAAAATAGATGGCTTTATAAACTCCACATTCAGCTACATATATGTATACCATTTTTTTTTGCATATAGGACTCTCAATTGCATAATGAGAGCATATAGTGTTGAACTAAATTTACATGTAACAATTTTGGTTTGATCGTTGCTTTATGGCTGTAATATTGCTGAACACAACATCAAACCTTAATTCTCTCTTTCTTTCTCTCTCTGTAACAATTTTGGTTCAAAAACACTGTTAGTAACTATAGCGGAATGTCACCAGCTAATAAACAAAGAAATTATCCAAGTAATTTGTTTGGTAACTGGTTTGCAATTTCAAAACTGCCTCTCAAAGAAGTTACATGTACAAGTCTAATTGTTCTTTAATACATTGATCATTGTTCTTTTATCCTGTTATGTAGAAAGATTTGGAATGTCCCATGTAACTACTTGAATAATTTGACTCCACTCCTCCAGATCTCCCCACTTCACCTCACCACACCCCTCCATCCACACAACATATGTAATATATGGACAGCTTTCTCCTGTTTGTGATTTCCCCACCCAAATTCATTATTGTCCCCCGCTACTTAGTAGGGGGGAGGGGACTTAGAAACACCGGTGTCCGTAATTCCGTAAGATTTTCTTGTCCGGACAATAACTCGTGAACGATTTAACCGATCAACTTCAAACTTGGGGTGTGCCTTGACATTGGCGAGAGGACGGTTGGGATTGTTTTTCAGCAATGTGCGTAATCCAATATGGCCGCCGTCAGCCATTTTGGATTATAAGCAGTTGGATCTTAGATTTTCTTGTCCGGACAATAACTCGTGAATGATTTAACCGATCAACTTCAAACTTGGGGTGTGCATGCCTTGACATTGGTGAGAGGACGGTTGGGATTGTTTTTCAGCAATGTGCGTAATCTAATATGGCCGCCGTCAGCCATATTGGATTATAAGCAGTTGGATCTTAGATTTTCACCGATCAACTTCAAACTTGGGGTGTACCTTGACATTGGTGAGAGGACGGTTGGGATTGTTTTTCAGCAATGTGCGTAATCTAATATGGCCGCCGTCAGCCATATTGGATTATAAGCAGTTGGATCTTGTCCAGACAATAACTCGAGAATGATTCAACCGATCTACTTCATATGTGGGGAGTGCCTTGACATTGTTGAGAGGAGGATTAGGATTGTTTTTCAAGGACGTGCTTAATCCAGTATGGCCACCATCAACCATATTGGATTTCATTGGATTTTAAGCAGTTTGATCTTGTCCGGGCAATAACTGGAGTACGATTCAACTGATCTACTTCAAACTTGGGGAGTGCCTTGACATCGGTGAGAGGCCGGTTGGGATTGTTTTTCAGCAATGAGCATAATCCAATATTTCCGCCGTCGGCCATATTGGATTATAAGCAGTTGGATCTTAGATTTTCTTGTCCGGACAATAACTCGTGAACGATTTAACCGATCAACTTCAAACTTGGGGTGTGCCTTGACATTGGTGAGAGGACGGTTGGGATTGTTTTTCAGCAATGTGCGTGATCTAATATGGCCACCGTCAGCCATATTGGATTATAAGCAGTTGGATCTTGTCCGGACAATAATTCGAGAATGATTCAACCGATCTAGTTCATACCTGGGGAGTGCCTTGACATTGCTGAGAGGAGGATTAGGATTGTTTTTCAAGGACGTGCTTAATCCAATATGGCCACCATCAGCCATACTGGATTTCATTGGATTTTAAGCAGTTTGATCTTGTCCGGACAATAGCTAGAGTACGGTTCAACTGATCTACTTCAAACTTGGGGAGTCCCTTGACCTTGGTGAGATCCCGGTTAGGATTGTGTTTCATGAACGAGCATAATCCAATTTGGACAGTTGTCATTGCTTTTCAGTTACCTGTGTAATCCAAGATGGCCATCATCAGTCCTCTTAGATTTTCAGCATTTAGGTCTTGTCTGGACAATAACTCTAGAACGATTCAACCAATCTACTTCAAACTTGGGGAGTGCATGGACATTGGTGAGAGGACAGTTGGTATTATGTTTTATGGATGTGCATTATCAAATATGGGTGCCATCCGCTGTATTAGATTATGTTAAGCTCATCAGCGATATCTCCATTTTCAAATCATACTCTTCATCAATGATATGAGATATCATCGACCAAAAAAAATCCACCATAGAGGTCCATGGCCCCCGCAGCAGCAGCGCCAGTTATGGTGGATGTAATCCACCATAACTGGTGCTGCTAGCGGGGGACATGGACCTCTATGGTCGATTATTATGTCTCCCCCAACTATGTTGGGGGGAGACATCTAGTGTTTGTGCTGTCTGTCTGGATGGATGGATGGATGTCTGGATGGATGTCTGTCCGTCCCCTTGCCTTGTCTGCAAGATATCTTGAGAACTACTGGATGAAATTTCACCAAACTTTGATGGAAGCTTCATTGGGATAGCCCCCTCATTTGATTAGATTTTGGTGTGTGTGCGTGCATTCATCCATGTCCGGTGTCCGTCCGTCCGTCCATCTACTTGTACATGTATATACAGGCCTTGTCTGCAAGATATCTTAAGAACTACTGGATGGAATTTCACCAAACTTGGATGGAAGCTTCAGTGGGATAGCCCCCTCATTTGATTAGGTTTTGGTGTGTGTGCGTGCATTCATCCGTGTCCGGTGTCCGTCCGTCCGGCCATCTACCTGTACATGTATATACAGGCCTTGTCTGCAAGATATCTTGAGAACTACTGGACGGAATTTCACCAAACTTGTAGGGAAGCTTCATTGGGATAGCCCACTTATTTGATTAGGTTTTGGTGTGTGTGCATGCGTTCATCCGTGTCCGGTGTCCGTCCGTCCGTCCATCTACTTGTACATGTATATATACAGGCCTTGTCTGCAAGATATCTTGAGAACTACTGGATTGAATTTCACCAAACTTGGATGGAAGCTTCATTGGGATAGCCCCCTCATTTGGTCAGGTTTTGGTGTGTGTGCATGCATTCATCCGTGTCGGGTATCCGTCCGTCCGTTCATCTACTTGTACATGTATATACAGGCCTAATTGTCTGCAAGATATCTGGAGAACTACGTGATGGAAGTTCACCAAACTTGGATGGAAGCTTTATTGGGATAGTCCTCGCATCTGATTAGGTTTTGGTTTGTGTGTGCGTTCGTCCATGTTCGGTGTCCGTCCGTCTGTCCATGTACTTGTACATGTATATGTATATACAGGCCCTTTCTGCAAGATATCTGAAGAACTACTGGACAGAATTTCACCAAACTTGGATGGAAGGTTCATTGGGGTAGCCCCCTCATTTGATTAGGTTTGGGTGTGTGTGTGCATTTATCCATGTCCATCGTCCGTCCGTCCATCTAATTGTTCATGTCTATACATACCTTGTCTGCAAGATATCTGGAGACCTACTCGACGGAATTTCACCAAACTTGGATGGAAGATTCATTGAAATGGCCTTAAATGATCTAATTAGGTTTGAGTGTGAGCTAGTGCTTGCGTGGGTCCATGCAAAATGTGCTTATCTGTCTGTCCAATTTTTGTTCACTTCATATCTTGGAAACTACTGAAGGCAGATGCATGAAACTTCTATATGGTACAGCATGTATACTATAGGTGTGGTTCTTGTATGTTTTGCATCTTTCCTATAATGTGATCAGTTTGGAAATAGTTGATGCTTCACAATTACACGTATTTCACATTGGTTGGACGCTGTAGATGTCGACAATCCACTCATTGCTATATAAATCCCGACTCCTCACTGGGTTACTGCAACAATAAAAATCGCCTCATTGTAATTAATATTTTTAGATGCGCAGCTTTGTTTAGTATACTTATTGCTACATTCATTTTATAGCACTTTCCCTTAAATTATGTGCCCACTCAAGGCAAGGTGGGAGGTTGGGGGAGACGTATGTTTTTGCTTAAAAAAAAACAACCAGCATAGGCTTCATGCCGGAGCGGCAACTCAAGGGTCAAAGCGGAACCTCTAGTTGTCTTTGTCACCACCTGTTCATACTTACTGTTCAATGCAGTTCGACCTGGGGTGTTGTTGTAGACACCTGGTGTCTAGGTCATGGTAAGAATAGGCCTCAGCCCTTAATTCACGGAGTTTGTTGTAAGAGGTGACTAACTGGAGTATCCGTGAGGTTTCAGGGTATGAAAAGGAATAGGATTTAGGGTCCCAGGTGTTAAAAGGAATAGGATCCTACCCGGGTGTGCAAAGGAATAGGAACCAAATGTTGTGATTGACTGAAATAGTATTGTAAGCAACGTAAATCATTTTCACTCACTCACTCTTCTTTCTTTCTTTTACAGAAATTTACCTCGGGCTATCTATATATCTGTCCCTCTGGTCACAGTAGTCTATGTTTTTGCCAATGTGGCATACTTCGTTCTAGTCTCTCCTCGAGAAATGATGGAGTCTAACGCTGTTGCTGTGGTGAGTGTTCATTTGTTACTATTTCTGTGGTAACCTGATTATTGACTATTCACTATCTCAGTGCCACAACTTGTTACCCGTCGACCAATTTCGGCCGAAGGGTATTGTCGTCATTGGCATCATCCATCCGTCGGTCTGACCAGATTCACTGTTATCAATATATCTCTTGAAGGACTACATTCAGGCTTCCTATATTCATACAATAGTTGGTATTGGGCCAGGAACATATTGAAGCCGACTGATCTTGACATTTTTTTTCTTCTTTTCCTTAGGTCAGAGTACATGTTGCATATAGATTTGATGCTATAAGCAACATACCTCTTTAACGATTATATCTATCATTTGCCAATTTATTCCACAGATATATCTGGATATTGACCAGAAATTGGCCGTGACCTATTTCTTTAAGGTCAAATTATATGGTAACTGTAGATTTGGTGGTGTTAGCACAATACTTCCTTGAGAATTAAATTTAGCCAAGCTTTTAAAATTCATACCACCTATGCAGCTTGTGATGTACCAGGAACCTATCAGAATGACTCACCTTGACCCATTTTTGCACGGTCAAACATTATGTTAAAAGTAGATGTAATGCTGGAAAGATTAGAGCTCTGCTTTTCAAATCCACATTACAGATGCACATGCTCATTGACCAGAATCTTATTGAACATGATTGATCTTGACCTAGTTTTCAAGGTCAAATTATACAGTAATGCTGTTAACACATTATTACTTGAAGATTTACAGTTAGCATTTCTAGATTCTCCTCACAGTTGTAAATCTTCCTATTGATCAAAATCCAAGTGAAGTTGAGTGACCTTACCTTTTTCGGAGGTCGGAGTATGAGGTAATTGTAAGTTTGTCTGCCCACCATTGATATCATCATTATATATGTTGAACCAGTAGTAACATATTTTTGACCTATTTTTCAGGATCAAATAATATAACAAAAGTTTGATCAATTCGATTAACCCAATATCTCTTGAAATGTTATTGATCACATTTCCAGGTCAATATTTGCAACTGTTTAGTATGGCTGAATGACCTAAACTTATTTCTCCTACAGCACATTCAAAATAGAATAGGTCCAGTTATTTTACAAAAGTTCCTCATTGTGGATCCCAGCTAGTCCTTCCTTCATCCACCACGCATCAATCTGGTCATGAACTAGAACCGTATTGATGATAATAAGTAGTCTTGTCCTGGTTTTCAAACGGAGGTTTGCCGTATGCATATTTCAATAAAAGACTGACTAAACTTGCTTAATTTAAACCACACTTGGGGATGAGGTGAGGGATTTGAGCATCACTGACACTGTTCGTTGATGTATTTCATTCAATCCATTGTCTTAAATTTGTCCATTAATTGTCTAAGAAAATGAAATTGTTAAATTTCAGACATTTGGAGACAAGGTGTTTGGGGTAATGTCTTGGATCATCCCAGTGTTTGTGGCGCTGTCAACGTTTGGTGGGGTCAATGGTATGCTCTTCACCTCTGGCAGGTAAGGACTGCTGTTAAAAAATATCTCTTTCAACTTGATGAATGAAGTCTTTTATAACAAGACCAGCTTTATGGACTTTTACTTCTCCACATTAATCACGATTTCAAGCTTGAAATGGGTGTAATTGACAAACTTCATCCAGAATTAAAGCCCTGCCTTCCGTATATATTTAATACAACCTCTTCTCAATATCACTGGAAGATTAAGGTAGGTAGTCAGTCTATCATTCTTCCATTGTGAGTGTGTAACCACCTGTACTGATACTGTAACGCCCTCTGACTGCACTGTGCAGAAAAATGTGGTGCACGTTCATGTATCTGCATATGGGAGAGATGTGCAGTATATCTTGTAAAAGAATTAACAAGTTCTATTCCAAATGTTTTATACATGGTACAATGTCTTGTTTAGCTGTGACATGCTTAGCCAACTCCTTTCCGTTCACAAGCGGACAATGCTGATTGGCCGAGAGCCATGCGTGCCACAATTTCAACCCCAGTGCAATCATAAGGTATATCTGACAGCAGGAGCTATACAATCTGATTACATGATAATGGTAGTTTATATCACATGACCCGCAGTGACCCAGCATGGTAGTTTATATCACATGACCCGCAGTGACCCAGCATGGTAGTTTATATCACATGACCCGCAGTGACCCAGCATGGTAGTTTATATCACATGACCCGCAGTGACCCAGCATGGTAGTTTATATCACATGACCCGCAGTGACCCAGCATGGTAGTTTATATCACATGACCCGCAGTGACCCAGCATGGTAGTTTATATCACATGACCCGCAGTGGCCCATCATGGTAGTTTATATCACATGACCCGCAGTGACCCAGCATGGTAGTTTATATCACATGACCCGCAGTGACCCAGCATGGTAGTTTATATCACATGACCCGCAGTGACCCAGCATGGTAGTTTATATCACATGACCCGCAGTGACCCAGCATGGTAGTTTATATCACATGACCCGCAGTGACCCAGCATGGTAGTTTATATCACATGACCCGCAGTGACCCATCATGGTAGTTTATATCACATGACCCGCAGTGACCCAGCATAGAACCAGACTACCAGTTGTAACCTGAGAAGCGATGATAAAACTTTTGCTTTGTTACATGCTAAATTAAGTTTATAAATAGAGGTAAAGATGCACTGTTCCAAATCAAGAAATTTTTTGTCACAGAATTGAAACCATACACCAGGATCATATATTTTTCGATTTTGGATGGAGGTACGGTGTGTCACATTGAGCACACCGGTTCTCTTCAGATCATCAAAGTTAAGCAACATTGAGTCCGGTCAATACTTGGATGGCATTGGGTGGCCGGATGCTGTACTGACTGAGCTTAACAATGTCCAGGATAATAGGACCTGTGGGCACTCATTTCCTGGCACATATGTATGCACCGTTGTGATATGACTGAAACATAGTTGAAAACGACGTTAAATCCTACTTACTAACTGGATCTTGGATGGCATTTTGGCTCTACCAAAACCTGTGTGTATTGATTAAATTAATCTCCAAACACCGAAGAGTTCCTATTTCTTTGGCACTCCATTGTAAGCTAAACCATCCATGTTCAGCATTAATCATAATAGGTAATATGTTTCTGCTACTTGTAAAATTGTCATGCATTTTTCATTACGGTAATTCCTCCAATAATTCACAGGAAGTTCACTTTTCAACTCTGTTATTCAGAGAAAGTAGCATTCCCATTCTTCATTCAAATTGAGGAAATGTTTAAAATGATGACAAAATGTGACCCTTTGCAGCGGGTGCCATGAAGAACATTGCCAGATATATGCCATTTTTGCTGCACTTCCAGTGATCGAATTATTAGGGGAATTACTGTATATGAATTTAGTTGAGAAAAAGAAAACTATCCAGAATTTGATTCTAATATTACATTAGTAATCTATTCTTATCTAATAGATTCACATTTTTCCTTTTCAGGTTATTTTATGTGGGAGCCAGGGAAGGTCATCTTCCAGAATTCTTTGCTATGATTCACACGAAACATTTCACACCAATGCCTGCCATACTTTTTACTGTAAGTTTGACAAAGTACCACTAAGACAAAATGTTCACATCTGTGACAGCTAAAGCAGCACTTAACAGACACTTGTAACAATCGTCTTACTTCATGTACTTTGAGATGCCCAACATCGTTTTATTTTGTTAAAATCATAAAGTAACAAAGCCTTCCATTCATCCCATGCTTGACAATTCATATTTTAATGTCCTGTGTTTATTTGACCTAGAAAACGGTTAATCTCAGTGCACTAATATTCTGGTTGGATCAGTCAGTCTTGTTAGGAAGTCCTGTATATTATGAGCCCATGGATCCTGTATTGTGCACAGTATTTCTGCTTGAACGAATATCTTAGTCTGGAATTGTCTCTGAAATCGGATCATGATGTGTTACTGTTTAAGCTCTATGTCTTAGATATCAGATCATGATGTATTATGATTTAAGCTCCCTAATATAAAGGAATCCTTGTGTGAATCTGCTGATGACTGTCCTTTTTATAGTCACATTTATAGAGTATCTGATACAGGGTTTGTTAGACATGTACATACATAGACATGTTAGCCAATACGGATTCAAATATTGCCTTTGGCTAGCAGTGTCTGATTCAAATATCACCTTTGGCTAGCAGTGTCTGATCATCCTGTTTGAGATAATACATACTGTACCATGCATATGTACATCAACTATTTTTTTAGAGAAAGAGTAATTTAGCTGTCAGTGGGAATCAAACTCACAACTTCTCCGATCCATAGAGTTATGATCATATGAGCTATGCCAGCCCATAGGTAATAGACTCATGAGTTGTCCCAATGAAGGACTGTGTGGCTCCCGGGAGTTGACACGGGGTATCATTGTACACACCCCAGGTCATGGAAACAGTTTAACATGTTTAAGGGTGTCTGTCTTCTCAGACATGTCTGAAAGCTTGTCATAAAGAGCTGACTAACTGTGGCAACCGTGGGGTCCCAGGTGTAAAAAGGATTAGGACCTTGCCCATGAGGTCCTGTGTGTCAAAAGTAATAGTAACACCATGATAGGACTTAAGGATGTTGAAAGCGACGTTCAGTCCTATTCACTGACACTCATCCCAGGGAAGGCCTTAGGGGCCATTCAAGTATTGCGTACGCAAAAATTGGATTCTTTCCCCGCCCCCCCCCCTTCTTCCCCCCCCCCTAACCCAGTGTACATAGGGAAAAATCCTGATTGTTCTGCCCCCCCCCCCTATAATTAGAGGGGGGGCATACAGCGATCGCCTTGTCCGTCTGTCTGTCCGTCCGTCTGTCCACCCGAATTATTTGTCCGCTCGATATCTCGGTTAATATTTGATGGACAGAATTGAAACTTGCATGGAATGTGACCAGTGCCTCGTAGTTGTACAGCGTAGAGTTTTTTTTCCGTGTTTCTAGTATATTTTCAAGAGTTATGGCCCTTTTCCTGAAATCTCTGTGAAAGGGACTTGTCCGGGCTGGATCTTGGTTAATATTGTATGGACAAGTAGGAAATTTGCATGATATGTGGTCAGTGCCCCATAATTGTGCAGCGTAAAGTTACTCCGCGTTTCGCTTATATTTTCAAGAGTTATGGCCCTTTGTTCCTGAAATCTCTGTGAATTGGGACTTGTCCGGGCTGGATCTTGGTTTAATATTGTATGGACAAGTAGGAAATTTGCATGATATGTGGTCAGTGCCCTGTAGTTGTGCAGCGTGAAGTTTCTCCGCGTTTCGCTTATATTTTCAAGAGTTATGGCCCTTTGTTTTTTAAATCTTTGTGAATTGGGACTTTTCATAATCTGATGATTGAAAAGCTGAAAGCATATGGAGTGGGGGATGATGCTGTCGATTTACTAGACAGCTATTTACAAAATAGAAAGCAGTGTGTACAAATAGGATCAAACCGAAGTTCATTTAAGCAGATAATTAAAGGTGTGCCACAGGGCTCTATCTTAGGACCACTGCTGTTCAACATATTCATAAACGATGTACTTTATTTTGTTGAAAGGGCTAGTCTTTTTAATTACGCAGATGACAACACTTTAACGTATTCAGACCCGTCACTGGACTCATTAAGGAGAGTCTTGGAGACTGAGGGTGAGGCCTTAATCGAGTGGTTTACCAATAATTATATGCAGGCTAATCCACAGAAATTTCAGGCACTGGCAGTTGGTAAACGCACATATAAAGACAGGCCTACCTTCAACATCGGTGGTGTTCATATCAAATGTGACGAACATGTCAAATTACTTGGAATGGAAGTGGATTATCTTTTAACATATGACCGCCATGTTTCTAATGTCTGTCAGAAAGCTTCCAAGCACATCAATGTACTGAAACGTATAGGTCAACATCTATCCCTCGAATGTCGGAAATTAATTTATCATGCGTTTATTATGTCTCACTTCAATTTTTGCCCCTTAGTATGGCATTTTTGTAATGTCGGAAACACGAAGATAGAAAAAATTCATCATAGAGCACTCAAATTTGTCTTATCATGATTACACGAGTTCTTACGAAGGTCTATTACAGAAATATAAAACCACCTCTTTACATCTCAAATGTCTGAGATTGATGGCCATCAAGACTTTCAAAATTTTAAATGGTAATAGTCCCGAATATTTATCGCAACTTGTTAACAAGAAGGAAAGATTTGATAATTTCAGGTACTCTAATTTACTCGATCTTCCTAAAGTCCGAACTGAGCGGCATGGTATAAATAGTTTTAGATATAAGAATGCCAAATTATGGAATGATCTCCCCGAACATATACGAGCGACTTCAAATTTTAACGATTTTAGGAAACTAATCAACATATGGAATGGGAAGGAATGTAACTGTTCCATATGTCGCCAGTAATGTGCTCGCTATCTGTTTTATGCAGCTATATATTTAATAGATACAAAAATGGAGTTATTCCATTTCTCCCCGTAGCAGTCAAAAAGTAATTGTGATATCGAACTGTGATAAAAAATATTTTTATTATGTTTGTATATATGTATATTTTTATGTGTTTATTGATTTTAAAAGTCGGTCGTAAAAGCTCCACGGAACTTGTGTTTGCTATGTTCCTTGTACTAATGTACACCGACTCTAAATAAAATTTACTATGACTATGACTATGACTCTCGCTGTGTACCGTACGTTACGTAATACTTAAATGCTCCCATATCAGGATATGGCTATTTCTGTAAAATCCACATGTAATAATACAGGATGGAGTTAATAATACAGGATAAAGTGTAGTTTATATGCACCAATGTTAGATGTCCTCAATCAAGGGTCATCTTACTCCAAGGTACATGCACTGGTATGTCACAGGTTGTTGAAATTTATCCTGAAATAATAATACAAATATCCTGTATGTTTTGACAGGGCCATGCTGATGGCATGGGAACTGGAGCAGAATAATAATAGGGCTTACATCTGTTACAGCTGTTAAATCATGTATGGTATTTATTCTAATAGAATGTGCATCTAAAACACTGCATGGGTTTGAGCCCCTGTGGTGCATGTGTGAAAGTTTGCCAGTTACTTGCTGATGGGCGGTGGTTCTCTCCGAGTACTTCGGATTCCTCCACCAACCAAATTGGCTGTCACCATATAGTGAAATTACCTTCAGTGTCACTTAAAGCCAAATCCCCCTCCCCCCCCCCCCCATCTGGAAAATTTGTGATAGTTGCAGCTATATTTTGAGGAATCTTGTTGAGGTACAATACAGGGGCAGCGATGTTGAAATAGTCCAGTCTGAGATTTGAACCATGCAGACTTTGTACATCATTATTGTTATTATGTTATACCATATCAGGCATATGCAGTACTCCAGGAGCCACCCCATCCTTTCCTACCCACCCAATCAGACACACCCCAATCAAGATTCTTTGAGCCACCCCGTCTTCCATTCAGTTAGCTGATGTTCCCCCCTCCCCCCAACCAACAATCAGCATGGATATTTATTGTTTACTCTCAAGGTACTGAGTTGTAATTTGAGGTTCAGCCGTCCTACAATCCATCAGTATTTGGTACTCATTCTACCCAGTAACTTTATACATATCACCTAAATTACTGGTATTATTTATGTCAACTATAATTGTGAAATAGAACTGGGTCGAAATCTGATCTATAATACGTGTGAATTCCCAAGTAACATTTAAGCTGGTCGACAACAAATCCTTGAATGCATTCACTCACTCCTGTTAATATGATACCACTGATATCACCCAAAGGATTATCACAAAGCTTGGATAATCTAAACCAGACTTACATCAACTGTTTGTCCCAGAAAATATTGATATTCCAAATTCCAAGTCGGATATTTGTCATATAAATAACAATCCCCCTGTTGTAGAATTCAATGACAGAACAATGGTAGTTGACTATATCTTGCTGAATATAAGTTAAACAACCTCAGCTGTCTATATCATGGATTCTGGGTTAATAGTTGCCGCCTTGGTGGCCTAGTGCCTATATATGCCCCTGCTGTTAGACAATCACCCTTTGTACTTTTGTGATATATGTTTTAGCTAGAGTAAACTTTCTAATAATTCAGTCGCCATCAAATTTGTTCTAAATGTTATTATATCAGTCTCTCTAATAAGTTGGATCATCTCCTAAATCAAGGAGAAACTAGACAGATTCATCCAGTTTATCAAATTCTCATTCTAATTTGATTGTCCCGAACATTTTCAGATGGGAATGTGCCCTTCTTTCAATTAAATTATCAGAATGTTTACTGTATATCAGGGGCAGTGGAACCAGGGGAGGGGGGACTAAGAACCACTTTAGCCCCCAAATAATCATGCTTTATACCACTAATAGCCTCTGAAATACCTTACATTGTCCAGGGAGAATCCTCTCGTGAAGCTGGCACATTCATTTCAACATGCTGACATGACTGAAAAGAAAACCTCTTGCAAGGTTCATTCAATCTCGAAGTGGGAAATAAATGTACCTGTATATATATGACAGTTTTTTAATGTATTGTTTCTGTCTTGTCTATTTTCAGGGTATTATATCACTGCTGTATTTGATATCGGATGATATTTATTCCCTGATAAACTACATGAGTTTTGTACAGTGGTTATCTGTAGGCATGTCCATATTAGGAATGATGTATTTGAGGCACACCAAACCAGACTTACCCAGACCTATACGGGTGAGTTCTATCTACCTAGTATAATCCATGGCGTGTCCGACTCCGACTCCTACTCCTCCTCCTCCTCCTACTCCACTTTACTCACTGCACAGCGGGTCGCATAGGTGTGGCGCGGGATAGGGTGGGGCGAGAGACCTGGGGTTTCTACCTAGTATAATCTGTGGCATGTCCGACTCCATCTTCATTTTATCCAGCCAATTTCTACGTTCCCACTTCGAACTTCCCTTGATATATCTGGACCCCTTCAATGTTCAAATAACTTATAAATAGACACGAGACGTCACTGACCTCGAAAACATTTCAAATTCGAAATGTGTCGCACAAGAGCATTATTGATTGGCTGACCTAATTAGTGGGCACCATATAAGGAGGAAGGACGCCGCTAATAGAGGATGATGTCACCCTACAGTAGAATGGGTCGCCTGCGCATGCGCGAAGTAGTGCGCGATCAGTAGTATATAAAGGGCACGCGATCTCCCTATCCCTATAGGTGTGACCCGGGATAGGGTGGGGCGAGAGACCTGGGGTTTTCGCTACCCGAGACTCCATGGGCCAGTCTTGCACCCTACAGTAGAATGGGTCGACTGCGCATGCGCGATGAGTAGTATAGAAAGGGCACGCAATCTCCCTATCCCTATAAACTAACCCATGGGGGTGAATGAACCCATGGGGGTGAATGAGCCATGGGGGTGAATGAGCACTCATTTATCTAATTACCTGAAAATCAGAGGGAAATATGCAACATTTGACACCATTTTCTACTCCATCCGAACTGAGAATGGTGTAGCTAGGCTTTGAGACATTTGCTGACTTTGCAAACACTCAAAGCAAACAAAATAGATGTATTTCAACCGACAGTACTGCAACCTGACAAAAGCTTGAATGAAGATTCCAGTTGTATCCTATAATGAATTCATGCCTGAATTGGGTGTGATTATGTAACTTCCACATGGTTAGTGTTAATAATCCATGTCCTCTGTGAAGACAGCTCAGAATAGCTATTCCAGATAATACACAGTTAAAAGGTGAGGGTTTTTGTTTGGATACACCTGACCCATCAAAAATGGAATGATTTTTGAGAGAGAAAGAATAAATTGGTCGTCAGCGGATTGAAAGCCACGATCTCGGCTTATCGCGCTGATGCTCTACTGACTGAGCTATGACAGCCCATAGGTAAATTACACATGTGAATTGTCCCTGGGATGACCACCAATCTCCTGTCTTGGTGTTGCAATGTGCGCAACTGGCTTTATAATGAAGAAATGATATTTGGTATGGCGTATAGCCCGCCACTGAGCATATATACATATGAAATGATTTTTGAGAGAGAAGGAATAAATTGGTCATCAGTGGGATTCAAACCCATGACCCCGGCTTATCGCGCTGATGCGCTACTGACTGAGCTATGACGGCCCTTAGGTATTACACCTGTGAATTGTCCCTGTGATGACCAACCTCCTCTCTCTGTGTTGCAATGTGCGCAACTGGCTTTATAATGAAAAAATGATATTTGGTATGGTGTATAGCCTGCCACTGAGCATATATACATATTAAATATATGGACTGACCACTGGGCGTTTATTATATTTTAATGGCCCCAATTTTACATATTTCGTCCTTAGAATTCCCACATGGCCCAGATAATACCTATGTTGACCACTGTTCAACAGGAAATTGGTTTGGTCATGCTGTAGCCTTCGGAGTTATCTCCCCTGATGTGATTTGGAATAAAATTAATTGTGTATATTTATTAAGTGAGAGAATTAAGGTTCAACATTACGTTCAGCAATATTTCAGCTATTTAGCTACAGACCTTGACGTTTGAAAAAAGCAGGAGACTGGCAAATCACTCCCATGAAGTCGCCAAGGGGAGCGACAAAGAGTGGCAAATAACTCTTTCAGACTTATCTTTTTTTGATAAATATTTGAATATCGACATGCCTTACTGTCAGCTATTTGTGAGAAAGTTGGATGGGACGGAGAAGGCAGTTCGATCGTACCAGCAATAATGGCAATGGGGTTTAACAAGTTTTCAACATTAGGAAGCTACAAACTTGAAATGATTCGTTTAATAGCTGATATCATCGACGTTCCACACGAGAAATGTTGACAGATTCACAGTTTCCTCTAGCTGCCATACTGGAACGTCGCAGTAACGTCAGATCTCGCGGGATTTCGACTTTCCAACCTCCGGTATTAATCCCATGATGCCGTTCTGCAAAACATGGCCGCGCCCTGGTCAGATTCAAAGTGGGAAGCATATCCTCCTTCTCAGCGTGTAATTGATAGATATTCGTTGCATTTTTCAATAGGAAAGGAAATTAAATGATCGGAATGAAGGCGTGGTCAGAAGTGGATGAAAACTAGAAGTATGTAATGATGTATTCAGTGTCATCGACGGCATGTTACCCGTTTTAGCGCATCCAGTTGAAAACATTGCCTCCTAGCGGGAACTGGTGAACTGCCAGGGGAGACAATTTTGGAAGGTCAGGAAACGACTCCTACAGCCTCGAATGCAACTACAGCGTCCCGAGTCAAACCGCAAAGATGACGCAATGAATCATGGGAGTTTTATGAGAGACCGTGACACACATATCACTGAAAATTATCAAAATCGCGGCTCGCCTATGTTAACTCCTCATGGCGATGTTGGGTTGATTTATTTGTACTTCCATGCAAACAAAATATCTGTTGACTGTTAGTTACGAACACTGGTAACAATAATAATTAATTAATATATCCCTTCAGATATATTCAGAAAGTCTATTCATATGCAAATAAAGCACTCCGCTAAATTGTCAGATGCGGCATTCTATGGATATTCGTTCTTCTTACAATCCTGATGCAAACCTCCCGTCATCAATAATATTTATTCAACGAAATGTAACCCAAGTTGATACATTTATTTAATGAAACAAGAGAACAGAATTGGGGAAGCCGAACTGAATGAACTTATCGTCACGAGCGCAACAGCTTTCTTATTTCGTTTTCTCTCTGGGTCAAGCCGTTACATATAATGGGGCTGATAGTCCTTATAAGGCACGGCTGCGTATCACGCGATATTTCTGTAGTATTTTGAACTTTGGTTGTAAGAAAATCGAATGTTCATTGGTCGCCAGTGCTGGTTACGTCATATAATGACCTCCCACGCTTACAGCGGAAAATTGAGGCTTTATAATATGACGAGTGGGTCAAAATATTCCTTTGAATTCGACCGGATTCAAACTTGTTGTTGATATATTGTGTAAACATAAATCCATTCGTATCACCAAATGTCTGTAGTTCGGACGGACATGATAGATTATGGATTTTGGGATTTTAGATACACAATAAAACAAAAAAAGACATATATGGTAATATCCTGCCCACCCGTTAGGGGGCCATCGGGTTAGAAGTAAAGCAAATAAATGAACTTCCCGCGTTATCTCCCAGAGTTTATTAGGCACCGTAGACCTGGGTCCCCAGAATAAATTAACTACAGCCATACTTGATTGTAATTCAATAAATGATTTATTGCCCATTTACGATATCGAACTAATGTGTGAAAAAGACAACAGGAGTCGAAAGTACAGGTAGACCTTCGTTGGGCAGAAGTTTGGATCTAACGAAAAAATGTTGACTCCGATGTCAGCACAACCGGTTTTCTGGGTCACCGTATACGGCCAGACTGCGTGCGCCAGATAATTCCCATGATTCCTCAGTCAAAATTTAGGTAATTCAGCTGCCGACAATTGCCGACTAATAACGACTGCAAGCCGATCGGTGCACAGTGGAAAAATTGGATTCTGTATTGCGCAGATTTCACATCCTACGTCACATGAAGCGTTATAGGCAGGCTGGTGGTGCCATTGCCGTCTACATGTCTAAGTGATCCTTGCATACTTCTAGTTTCATCCACTTCTGGCGTGGTATAAATCGCACGCTGGGTATGCGTTTTAGGCGTGCGATAGGGTGTGGGAGCGATCGCTCCCCTCAAAACACAAGGTCTGTAGCGATGAGTGTATTTATAATGAACTGAATAATAAAATTTGAGATTGTAAAATTCTTTCTGGGTATTGTTAGCTGCAGCAATAACATGAAGATTTTACTGATTATTTCTGAAATTCAATTTTGCAGTTGAATCCTATAATACCATGGACATTCTTGATTGCGTGCCTGTTTCTGCTGATCGTACCCCTGTATGCGGCTCCTAAGGACACTGGGATAGGTTTACTCATCGTTTGTTCTGGGATCCCAGTCTACATTCTCGGTGTGAAGTGGAAGAACAAGCCTAAATCCATCAACAATCTTATAGGTATGACTCTCGGTTTGGATGGATTAAATTGAAACTTTCTACACATATTAATGTTCATCCACTGGCTGGTTGCAGCGTCAGCTCTCTGCTTTCCTGTAATGTGAATGGCGGTGTTCATCATTGGACACCTATACCACAGTTAGTGGTGGTTTCCATCAGATCAGGGAGTAAATATATCCTCATGGTCAGATTGTATACCTCCTAATGTCAGATATACCCTCTGATTGTATACCTCCTAATGTCAGATATACCCTCTGATTGCACTGGGGTTGAAATCATGGCGTGCAGCTTTTGTGCGCATGGCTCTCCGCCAATTAACATCATCCGCTTGTATACAGAGCGGACAGGGCTTGGCATGACACAGGTAAACAAGACATTTTATCGTGTGTTCTTGTGCTATAATTAGAGCATTTTCACAAAGTGGATGCTCTTATGTTTTCATGAGAAACGGCTCCGCCGGATTCGCCGCCGCCGCCGCGACTTTAAACGTGAATATCTCTGAAACCCTCTGAAACCGTTAAATATTTTCGGGTCAGACTTTGTGTGCTATCTCCTTAGGCCTGGGAAATTTGTCTGGTTGTGTTTTGATAGCCGCTGCTCACCACTAGGTGGCGTTGTAGTCCGAGCATAGGTGAACCTTTCTGTGACGATTTCGTCTGAACCGCTTGCCCGATTTCTTTGAAATTTTATTACAATGGTCTTGAAGGATAGGCAGTGTGCTGAAAAGGTTTTGGTGTAGCTGGCGTAATTTTTAAGGCAAATTTTTTGCATCTCAAAAAAAAAAGTTTTTCGTGAAATGAAAATTCACCAATTCGCTTGAAGAAATATTTGAAAACTGTTCTATTCTAGGTTGCCAAGCATAAATATAGGATTGCCGACATGATAATTCCATTTCGGTGCGAACCAAATTGCCATTTAAATGAAAAATCACATTTATCTGACTTGACGACAAAACCTCTATAACTATTATCATGATTAAAGTTTTTTCCATTGAACTCTTATGTGCCATCTCCCTAGGGCTTTAGATCTCACCCGCTCGTTTTTCATGACATTTGGTCATCACTAGGTGGGGCTATAGACATGAATGCAGGTAAACATGTGTAACATCATATCTTCTAACAACGTGTTTGATTTCCATGTAATTTGGGTATAATGATCTTGCAAGATAGGCAAAGAACTGACAAAGATTTTGTTGGTGTTGGCGAATCATGGAGACTCATTTTTGTATTTCAAAATAAGATTTTCTTTTCACAAAAATGAAAATTTGCTTCAGGGAAAAGTAATTCTGTTTTGCTGAACATGATCATAGCATTCCCAGTGTTGTAACTTACATCTCTTGTGAGC
Organism: Hanleya hanleyi; assembly: GCA_036873755.1. NCBI lineage: Eukaryota > Metazoa > Mollusca > Polyplacophora > Lepidopleurida > Hanleyidae > Hanleya > Hanleya hanleyi. The sequence continues at coordinate 25,214 of JAVTVY010008533.1, forward strand.
CAAATGGCCATTTTTGTAAATATATGAAATTCTCACGACTTGAGTCCAATATCTACATTCCCCAGGCCACATCTGAGGATTTTGCTTCATCATGTAGGTTTGTGATATTGTTTATCATTGGATGGCACTATAGACAGTAAATGTTTTTAGCACAATTTATTGGCATTTAATCTGTTTATGAAGTTTATTATTGTCAGACAAAGGCCTGAAAGTTTTTTTTTTTTTTTTTTTGATTGAAATTGAAGGACCACCTCTCATACGGATTTTGCAGCCCATCAACATAATGTTTGATTTATATCTCATTATACATTCTTTTTTTTTCAATTACTAATTTTATTAACAGTATGGTTTTAAAATGGATTGAAAGGACATTGGTGCTGTTGGTGCTGGCATAGGGTAAAGTCAGCTAAATATATCTTAGTCTAGGCTGCATCATTGGATGGTCAGTATGGAGAATTTAAGGATTCAAGTGAGCTTGAAGTCAGGCCATTATATTCTGCTTTACCTGTCAGGCCTCATATTGAGGCCTGTATGTTGACTTTTCTGGTAATAAAACCTGTAATGGTTGACTTATTGCATAATGCAATTTACATAAGTGGACTAGTACACCCCTTGTGTCAACAAAGTAAACACTTCATTTCCAGAATTAGTGTGATTTCTCTCTCCATTACTGATATAATAATTTGATCCTGTTCCCAAGTCCATTTCTTTATCTCCAGTGGCTGTGAAGGCTTGGGCTTCCAGATGTCTGGGGATGCATTCTGGCCAGTTTTCAATGAATAAAATCACAAATTATCACTCAGTTAATGCCATTGAACATAGTGTTGCATTTTGACAGCATAATTACAAATGCTGATAATTATTTCTTGAACTGAAAAAGTAGAAAGATTTTTGAAGTGAAACTAATACATACCTGCTATATGGCACATACCCACCGGGGAAATTTTTACATGTATATCTAATTGAAGTAATCCATTGGAACCACTGATGATTTTCCAATAATAGAGAAGAAAAGCAACTCCAAGTAGGGATGACAATTTCATTCTGTATATTTCACTGTTAGTTATAGATCTTCAGCAGTGAGCAAAGTTACAAACAGCTCCATACGCACAGTATATACAAGGCATAATGTGATCTTAGCCAATACACATTTATGAATAGGTGAGCCAGTAAATTATGTCATGCTGTCATTTTCAGAAATTTGTTAAATGTTAAGCGATGACCTGACAGCGATCTACAAATGGTGTGATTCAGGTAATACAATACACACTCTAATTGATGAAAACAATACATAATCTTCTTATCTGGCAAGAACTAAGTAAACTGCACAAATGAATAAAGTATGGTGATATAGTGGGTATGTACCTACATTGAATATTTCTACATGTCATGAAGTTTGGATAAGGACTGTCATTTTAAGATAATATAGGTATAATTTTCTTGGCAATCCACATCAGAATTGATGGAATCCTACAAATGTAACTCGCATGTTTCATAATTGTATATTCCCATGCGAGTTACAACAATTGTGGAGTGTGTATTGTAACACCTGAATCACACTATTTGTAGATCGCTGACAGGTCATCGCTTAACATTTAACAATTTCTGAAAATGACGGCATTTTAATATCCGTCCAACTTGATTGATATAATTTACTGGCTCACTATACATAAATGTGTATTGGCTAAGGTCACATTATGCCTTGTATATATACTGTGCATATGAAGCTGTTTGTAATTTGTTCAATGCTTAAAGATGCTGGAACTAATAGTGAAATATACAGAATAAAATTGTAATCCCGGCTACTCAGAGTTGCTTTTCTTCTCTATAATAGAAGTAAAATGGTGTGTTTTGGTGCATTTTGACAGAATATTTAGACTTTGAAGATGAGATGTAACGATGCCCCCGATGAACTGAATTTTCCATGTTGTCTATTTGTCTGTCTGTCTCTCTGTCTGCCCATCTTTCTTGTCATACTACATATGCAGCTGGTGATGGATCAGAAGCCTAATTAATGAAATTGACTGACCTTCACCTGTTTTATCGAGGTCAAATTTATTATTAGAAAGGAGTGAAGATGGGCTCTTCAAATTCATCATACTTGTGCAATTGGTGACGGACTACAAGCCTATCCCAGTTGACTGAACCTATTTTCTCGAGGTTATATACTTTATATTATGATATAACCTGAAATATAGCTAGGCATTCTAAATTGATACCACATATGCAACTGATGATGGAGCTGAAGTCAATGAATAGGACTTACATTGACCTATTTTCTCAAGGTGAAAAACTATGTTAAGTCACATGTTGACTGCCAACATACACTCCAAATCTGTTTGTTGTGGCTGTGGTTGTCTTTCAGAACAATCTAGCGAATTTTGCATACATGTGTTACAACAGCCTCAACAGCCCTGCCCCCTGTGTGCAGACCCTTTGGTCTTTGGTATATGTTGGCATATGTGGGAAGTTGATGCGGAGTCGACATCGGGCTTTACAGACTAGTCTTTTGTGTTAAATGTCGTCATTTTCATCTGATGACGATACAGCTCGCCAATCCCCAGTGTACGAGTTGTCACAGCGAAACAGCTCACCAGTTACCAATATGCGAGTTTTCAGAGCATTTCCATCATAGCTCTAGATTTGTATCTAATACCACTTATGCCGGTGCTAGGGGCCGTGTGGTCATATCATCCAAGTTGCCACATGAACAGGTACAATAAAAGCGTACCTGAGATACAACACATATCATGAATCGTTAGATTCTTGGTATGTGCTTTAGAATAGGTTAACCGGTAGACTATGCTGAGAAGTCATGTGACTCTGCCAGTATGTCGGCACCTCTTCCCACTTCCTTTATATGTGTTGTAATTCAACAGTAACTTGAATTATGCTGTATAGGTTGAGCTGTTGAAACACCCTCCATTTCCTAGCTCTGACATACTGCAAAATAGGTGCAAGAAAACGTCACTTTTTCTGTTGTTTTTCACATGACAATTGTCAAAGTTTTAGAAAAAGAAAGCTAAATATTTTTGGCTATCCAGAAATGAGAAGTTAATTGTAATCGTCCCTTTTGTCGTGGAGTCGACGTGAGAGAAAGCCCTGATCATTCCTATAAAGGTCCAGATATGAGTTGTAGGTATGAATATTATCTTGTTAGGGCAATCATTTATGCATATCGGAATAGGTCGAAATTTAGAAGCAGTTATCATGTATCGTGAAAACCACGAAATGGAAATTGAAATTAATTTATCTAGTTCTAGTACAGCAAAATGGTACATGAAATTTGGGGAATTCTGCACAATGATGTGAAAGAATGAATTGGGGTGATATGCAAGAGGTGGGAAAAATTGACGACGTCTGGTGTAAAAAACAATTGTGAACGTTTTAAGAAAACAAAGCTAAATGTAGTGAAATTTCTCCCGGACCACCTGTAGGCCACAATTATTGTAACTCCTGATTGACGCTTTTTATCGTTAATAGACTGATTAATTCCAGTAATTTTAATGACGAAAGGCTTTAAAGAGCCGGCCACCGAGAAGACAATCCACCACAGTCAGACATGGAGCGTCAAACACGTAGGAAAACGCGGTGCACATGGCACAGTTTTTTCTTCCTGCAAGTGAACAAATCTGTGCCAAAATTCTCTGAATTTCTCTGACACTTTTATATTTGTAATATCAGTCAAATAAATACCGGTATGATAAGTAATTTAGACATACAACTTCACTGTCACTTGATAACGAAATGTTGTCATCAGCGAAGAGTGAAAACTGCACGCCGGTGCATCGCGGGAAACTTTACAACAACTACACATTAATTTATCGATATGCGTGGCTGCGGCGGGTATTTCGACCCAACTCGAAGCCCGATGAGTATTTTCTTCAGAATTACATACAACAATAATCAGACTGACACGTCTAGCATTTAATAATGTTTCCAATCTTTAGATCGACTGACATTTTCTGATTTTCGCAGTTGCTGTTGCTTTTTCCCCTCGTCTGCAGTCATGGATTTCAACTTCAAGAAATCTTGAACGGTGAACGTTCGCCGTATAAATGACACGACGTAACCTTCTCACGAATGTAAAAGACGTTCTCGATTTATTTCATTTGGTAAAGACTGAGAAGAGAAACATTTTATTTGAGAGAAAACTGATCCTGAGGTTGCAGATATCACAGCACGGGTTTCGGGTTTGACACGTGCTATATGTGTATAGCACAGGCGGACGTCATGCCGCGCCAACCGGAGTGCTTCACCGCTGGATTTCTCACCTTCGTAATCGATCTTTTCATACTGAGAACTTCTAAGAAATGCCGAAACCCGCATTCTCTATTCATGAATGCGGGTTTCAAAACACGGAATAATAAGGCCAGGATCCCTGACATGAATAGGGGTTGTGCCCAAATTGGGGAGATCCAAAGCCCTGTGAGTACCAAATGTGTTACAAAATTATCTGGGGAAATGCTCTTCGCCCGTGTTTCACACGAGCTTTCATTTAGCATAAAACTAGTTAATTCTTTTACAAGATATACTGGATGCATTTCCCATCTCTCCCATATACAGATAGATGCTCCCTGCATTTGATAAGAATCAATGCAGACTGAATGCGAATGCGCACCACAGTCAGAGTTTGTTGCACTGATTGTTAGGAGGTTACAAACTCTGACAATGGGAGAATGGGATTATATTGCTGCATTCAGAAGTGAGAAGTCTTTGGCAGTACTGGTCTGTTATATTTGTGCTGTGACCAGCTCCTTCGTTATATCCTCTGGATAGCCCTCTATGACAGTGGAGTGAAATAATGTTGACATTAAACCAAATCTCCCCCATGACAGTGTATATGCCTGGGGCGATGTTTCATCAGGACTGGGGAGAAGTAGAGTTTTATTGGGGTCATATCTCCAGTGCCTTCAGTACAGGCCAGAAATAATATCTAAACCTATTGTAGTGTTAAATTTAAACGTTTTCAAATATCAGCCGGACACTGATTCTATTATTAGAGGCATTGATGTTCATAATCCTTACAACTGATAACTCTACAATTTATACATACACAACACTCTGCATTATTTTTAACATGTTTGACTTCATTTCTGCAATTAATTACCACTTATTTACCTGTGAGACCAGAGAGTTCCACTTCTATTGTTGATGTTATATCCAATTGGTTCTTCAAATAATACTGTGGTTGCTGGTATCAGTAATGCAGTTTGATTTTTTTCTGGCAACAGTACTTGTATCTAGCAGGAATTACCCTTAATCTCAGTCGATGGAGACTGGATTCAGGCTTACTCGATTTCTCACACTGGAATACTTTCTCATGCATGTTTTCTTGTATTGCAGCTTCAATGACCGTGTTAGGCCAGAAGATGTTTGATGTTGCTTCCCAGGATACTGACAAGCCTGCTGCATTATGAGCTGGATAGTTTGGACACTGGTTGACAGTTCTGTTAACCCATAACTTGACGGGTCTTGTGGAATGTTGTGTCGCCCTTTGTGCCCTTAAGTGGAATACCTGTTGATGATATTGTCATTCATCCTTCCTTTAGTGTTTGGTTCCCCTGGTCCTAGATGGTGGCTATGCTGATGTACATGTAGGGTCAGCTGTTTTTGTTTCAATAGTACTATTGAGTTTCATGGAAGGACGAAGGGCAGGCACATATCTTCTTTTAAAGCAAAAGGGGCCCTTTTTGGCCAAAATAATTTTGTGTCTGAACTTCACTCTTTTTAGCCGTTATTTTCAACCACAGGTTGACTGTCAGATGATGTTCAATACATTTTGGCCTTCCTCACAGTCTGGCCAGTAAAGCTTAGAATTGTCCATTAAATATGGATTAATATGAACAGTGAATTAGGCTTGATCAAATAAATGTCTAGCTTCTCAGGCACCATCGCGTCAGTTTTCCACCGCTGCCTCAACACTTTTTTATTGTCCAGTGCAAAAAAAAAATTATATGTATTTTGTTTTCACCTTTTTTTCCTCCCATTTTACACATTTCTCCAGTGCTTCTGATTTAAGAAGCGCGAGAGCGAAAGCGCTCAATCGCGCGCCTGAATCAAAATTTAGAGGCTCATTTTTTCGCGCTTCTTGAATTTATCGTATGGAATAATCTTTATTTACCTCTAATAACTTTCCATGAAAACGCAAGACGTTTCGATCACGAAAATCCGGAAGTGTGCGAGCTCTTCTGGCAAAGGAGTTAAACTTGGTTCGGATTTAACCGAGGACCGAAACGTCCTCGCTTATAATTGGCTAAATTTCTACAGCTGTGTGTAATACTGACCAATCACAGCGGCGGATACAGCTGTGTGTGCATGTGTCGACGGACATATTGTTGTTGGCGCGCTCGTCTGATTTTGGGATTTGTTTGATAGATTGTGGCCGCGAATAAGCGAAATGGCTACAAAACTTCCACCAACAGTTAGACTAGAAACATTTAAAAGGCGGAACACTGGTGGTGTTCTATCGTATACGGCCGAAAACGGCATGGTACCGTAACAGAAGTTTGGCGCAAACTGCGCAAAACATTGACAAAATTCTCAAACATCGCAGAATCCGAGGAAAGGCACAGAACGAAATAAAGGGATAACAATGAAACACATCAGGGATAACTGGTTTCGCTTACGTTTATTATCAACATTTCATACATGATTGTCAGATAATATTGATGTCGCATTTCATAATGTTTGAAAATAATACTAATACTTTTCTTGCAAGAAGAATCATAAAATGGGAATTACTAGTTACATCCCCATTCTCGTAAATAGCTCTTCTAAAAGTTTTTAGAAGGGGTTTTTTTTAGAGGAGTGATCGCTCTTCTTGACAAAATTAGAAGAGCGATTTTTAGCTCTTCTGGATTTTTCAAATCCGAAGCACTGTTTCTCTCTTTAAGTTTCGCCAAAATAATCTTCTTAAACATTGAGTCAGTGTCTTATTTTATCTGAAGGCAGGGTTCCCACACCTTGGGGATTTCAAAATTCCAGACCTTTTCCATACCTTTTTCAAGACCTATCAAGTCTTTTTCCAGACTCAATGGAGGCTTCAAATCAGCTATTACATTATACATTGCCAGGAGGAAATTTGAGACCGTTAGGTGATATGGATCAAAACTAGTCAAGCTCAAGATGAACAAATAACTCCTTTATTATGATGATGATGTACATTGAGATCACTGCATCAACTTACAACTCGAAAATCAAAGCATGTTCCAAATTGACAGAATGTTTCAAAAGCACAGAATGATGAACTTTTTTATTTGAAAATAAATTCACGTTTTCTTTCATTCTATGAAACAGAAATTAAAAGAATCAGGTTTATTGCTCTTTTTTGTCATACAGATTCACTAAAGCCAGAATGAAAAAAAAACAAAGACAAAAAAAAAACAAAGACAAAAAAAAAAGACAAAAAAAAAATTAAATGGAATGGCTGAAAAGTGTTCTAGTTCTGCAAAATCTTGATTGGAGAATCCCTCGAATTAATTTCAGAATAATTGTTCATCTTTATATCGTTTGAACAAGTTAGAAAAAATATTAGAACTGATAAGACAAAAAAAGCTAGAAAAAAATACCAGGGGAGACAACTTTTGTACAAGTGCTCTAGAAGTATTGAGCGGAGTTATCCCCCTTCAAAACGTTGCCCCTGGAAACCGTAAACCACGCAATTTGCGTGCTGCTTGGAGGAGATATTTTGTTTCATTTATCATTACCAATAAAGATTACAATTATCAACACCAGTTTTATCAGACTGTAGTAACTTACAAAGTGAATGACAGGTACACGATTCACACAAACGGACGAACCCACGAGGAGATGAATGGACTGGTGCCATCAAATACAATATCTTGACATGCAAAACTGCTGACGTAATACGCATTTTACCAAACCAGTTTATGTGTATTTTGAGCAAGGCCATCCATTTGCGATGGTCACGACCTCCACATGTCTAGAGATTTTGATCTTTGACAAAAATAAATCTCTCAAGCAGGACAAACGCCCTGAGACTTCAGTGAAATTTTCGATTGCATGAATTATGGATGGATGCTATTTCTCCCGACCCCAAGAATGAAATTCAAGGACTTTTCAAGGCCGTGAACAGCTTTTTGCATTTTCCCGGTTTATCCCGGTTCTCCCGACCGCGTGGGAACACTGTGAAGGAAATAGTATTGTTGAAGGTTGATGCTTCATGTAACTCAAAGAACATTGTTGGTTTCATGCAAATTGTATTAATCTACTGGATCGGTGTGCCAGGAAAGATGAATATATTTTGGCCTGTGCGAATTAAAAAATCTTAAAAGATGCTGGCCTCTCTCCCTCGTTTCTCCTTTTTATTTGTGAATGCCATGGCTATTCAGACCCGGCAGTTGTGAATGCCATGACTATTCAGACCTGGCAGTTGTGAATGCCATAACTATTCAGACCTGGCAGTTGTGAATGCCATGACTATTCAGACCCGGCAGTTGTGAATGCCATGACTATTCAGACCCGGCAATTGTGAATGCTATGATTAATTAAGGCCTGGCAGTTTGTGAATGCCATGACTATTCAGACCCGGCAGTTGTGAATGCCATGGCTATTCAGACCCAGCAGCTGTGATTGCCATGACTAATTAAGGCCTGGCAGTTGTGAATTTACAGTTGCTTTTATAGAATAAATGTCGGAATATTTGTGCAGCAGTTGAAGATCGTGGTTAATGGTGTAAATTATCTCTCGATATTCAATCTCTGTGTTTGACGAGTTTAATTGATTACACAGTGTACATGTTCCTCATGTAGAGGTTTGATAACATTTAATCAACAACATTAAATCTCCCTCAAATGTTCATATTGACATTATTATGAAAATATAGCTGGTATTTATTTCAGTCATTTAATATCCTTATAAGATCATCCTACTCCGGCCTCATTTAGTCAAAGGGTTCATTCAGACATTTTGCAATATTATTTTAGCTGATATTCAAAGAAGCCCCTCTCCATCTCCCCATGTCCAACCCAATCCTGCCTTCCTTTATCTCCCACTTGATGTGGTGCAAAGTTTTGTCCATAGGGAAAGTGGTTCACCTATTGCATATTTACCACCAGGCTTCCCATATAAAATGAAGCTGTTTCTGAAACAAGGTCCTCTGATTGAATGAATCTCCAACATTGTCCGGTGATACTTTACAAATTTATCATTTTTTGTACTACCAGTCTACTAATGTAATCTCTCACTGGCTATATCAACTCCTGTTCACATCAAATATCAATATTATGTCAACTCTACATGTGTACATCAACCAACATTAATCAATGAAGGTGGGATAATCGGGGAAGATAAATATCGAGTCAGTCATTGAGTGATCTGCAGGTTGTACAGTTTTAAAAGGAAATTGGCGGCTTTGGTATTTGGAATAACAAAGCTATTTCATCTCTGTATTTGTAAATCGTATCTTAAGATGGAGTACTCATATGTTGAACAAGTTCAAATCCACAAAAAAAACTTGATTTCAAAGCCCACAATCATTATTTTGTATATGTACATAAACTTCTGAGAGTTGAAGATGTTTCAACCATTCGATGTTTCTATAGTGCTTTTTTACCCAAATATTCTTTTTGGGGTTTAGTATATTAAGTAGTTCTGCAGATTTGGTTTCATACATTACTGGGGTAGTTCTGTTGAGTTTAGTTTAGTACATCACTGTATAGTTCTTCAGGTTTGGTTTAGTACATTATTGGGATGTTTCTGTAGAGTTTGTTTCTCAGGGTAGAAGATGGTAGTAGCTAGTACAATAATTGGAAACGGTCTTTGGTGCAATATATTATGTGCTGGTTAAAAATTGTTCTATAGCTTGATCATTTTAGTCAGAACTATATTCCAGTTTTAAGTTGTGACAATATTCAGATGAAGATTTCAAAATTTACACAAAAAAAAATATTTAAAAAATAAAATAAAATGCAGCATTATTCCATATATAAAATAATGCAGAAAGTGTATTTCAATGCTTTCTTTCCATTGTGACCTATTTTGATTCTGAAATATAATGTCTTCTGTCTGCCATATATTTATATTTATGTGTAAACTGCGATACTGCAAAATTGGAAAGATGGGGGCTGAAATGAACAATTACATAAAGTTCTGTTTCATTTTACATATTAAAAATGTTCTATCAGGGGCTGCATTTGTGCTTTATGTACGTATATATTTCACTCTACTTGCTTAGGGATGAGGTCAATATCTCAAAATTGTTTTCTATATTTTTGCGTACAAGGATGCGGCATAAATGTACAAACAAACTTAGATCTGATATTTTGCATACTTCGCTATAAACAAGTAAAGATCAAAATGTGGTGACGTTTGATATTGCATTTTATGATGCTATACGATGCATTGATATTGTTAGAAAGATTTCTTTTTATGCTGAAGTGTTTTCAAAGTTTTGTGTGTTTTTACTTCTCTGGGACTGTTTGGTGAATTGGTTAAATTTGAAGTGAAAAATATAACCTGATGACAAAATGAAATGTAGAACCAGTATTTAAGTCTTGAAACAGCTGAGTTTTAAATTTTAAAATTTTCAATTCTCTTGATTATTCAGTTGTGAAATAACATTTTCTTTGCCATGTACAGTGAAGAAGATTGATTTTAACTTTTAAATCTGTGCTATTTGCATATTTAGGTGACAAATTAAGGAAATATTCAATTATTAAATGTGCCATGAATAGATACAAACATTCGAATATGAACGTGTGTGTTAGATCCAGTTTTGTAATTGTTCTGATAAATCAATCACAGGAAGAGAGGCAATATATACTCACCCCAAGTTGTATCACCAGAAGTGACGTCTTCCCACGCAGGCACACCCCAAATCTCCAACAAATTGTATTAGATCAGAAAGTTGAAAAAATATCAGAAAAATCTTGTCTACAGTAATTCCGCTAATAATTCATCTATGAAGTGAAATGTCGCACCAAGGGGTGATCAAATTTATTGCAACAAAACGTTAACAATATGGTCCAAACACATACAAATAATCCATTATTTCTTTATTTGAATGATTTTAGAGGGTGATCAACACAACTGATTGAATGTTGTCTACAAAACTGAGGGTGATTGAATTTTAATAGTGATTGAATTATCAGAGGAATTACTGTATGTAGTTTGTCTTACATTTTGGTGGTGGTCAAATATATTAGTGACTGCTCAAAATTGGAAAAAAATCTGAGTGATTGAATTTAAATATGGTGGATGAATTATTAGTGTTTACAGGGGCTAATTAGGGGATAGTAAGTTGAGGCTAGGGGCTAATTAGGGGATAGTAAGTTGAGGCTAGGGGCTAATTAGGGGATAGTAAGTTGAGGCTAGGGACTACTGTAGTGGCTAGGGGCTAATTAGGGGATAGTAAGTTGAGGCTAGGGGCTACTGTAGTGGCTAGAGGCTAAATGCAGGGGCTAGGGGCTAATGCATGGGCCAAGGGCTAATACAGCCACCCAAATTAGTGAGAAATAAATTTAAAATCCCTGATTTAGAGCAGTCAAAATTGGTAAATTATGCGAAATCTGCCTATATTTACTTTTTATGAAGCCTACATGTATCTTCACCAAATATTTCTTATTTCTGACATTTTCTAACTTTAAAAAGCACATTGATGGTTTTCAAAACATTTATCCCAAATTACGGCATTCGGTATCCAAATTAGAGAGTTGTATTAGCCCTTGGTTTACCACACACATTGCTTTAGCATCACAACACTTAGCATTAGAATTGATTTACATGTATAGTATAGAGGTATTTTGTTCACCATAGTAATGTCACTAATGTGTCCTGTAGTGATAGATCTGGTGATGTTATTAAGACTGCCCATTGTTGAATGTATCATGGTTGTTTTACAGTGAAATAAAATGAACACAGTCTTTGCATGTAATCTTTTTTGTTTAAATTCTTTCATCATTAACTTGAGCATGAATTGTCTGATCGACTTCCAACTTTTAAAGTAGCTTGATTTATAAGAGACTTTAGCATTACATGTACTCTTGCCATCATCTTAATCAGCTTAATTTACAGTGTTGTCCAATCAGTTTCTGGAAACCAACTTCAATATTGGTAACAGTTGAGTCCTGGTTTATAACTCTTGTAACATGGTGTTTTGTACTGCAGATCCTCTACACAAAAGTGGTAGATCTTTTTCACAATGACGATGCCTTCCTTTGATAGTAAAATTGATGTGTAACATGAGCCACATGCTCAATTGCTAGAATATTTCCATGTTTCTTGTTATCTTTACCAAGTCAAATTGGATCGTTTGTGGCAAAATTGTTCAGCAGTCAGACCAAAACAGTTTAAACAAGAGCCATATTGGCTTCAATATGTGCCCTCTCCAGATACTCCAGACTAAACCAAACCATTTCATGAGGGCCTCCAGGTCGAGTGCACTTCAGACTGACCTTCACCCAATCACCTTGCTGGGGGTCTGATAATACCCCAGCCACCATTCATATTTTTGGACGGGATTCCTGGCTGCGTGCAGATCGCCGGAAGTGACATCAAAAATAGTAAAATAGATGTTTGCCGTACATTCCGATTACTTTGAAGTCTGCATAATACCTCTGTTGACCTAGCGTTAAAAATAATTATCTGGATATTATTTTCCCTGTTTATCTGGACAGAGCATATGGAAAGTAGTTCGCTCATGTGCAAAACTGAAGTTGTTCGGCCGGATTCAAACTGAACCGTGCGTATGTTGGTTTTCCCCTAGATACAGGGATGTTGTCGAGCCTGTGAAATGGGTCCATACTTCATGTAAGAAAGCACGAGAGAGATATCCTCTCCTTATTGGCGTTTACGCCAATGGCATTCAACTTTAATAGGGTGGGTGGGTGGGTGGTGGGTGGTGGTGGTTGGAGACCGTGATACATGGACATTGAACAAGGAGTATTTCTGTGACCGGCAGAATGAAGCGACAGAATGGCCGTATGCTGTCTGTTTTGGGGGAGACGTCAGAATGGCAGAATGAAAATCGTGGCCGTGTAGGCCTTCTTTTATTTTGGCGACGGCACTATGGCACAATGAAGCTCTCTCAATTTATCAAGTATTTACAAATAGGACTATTACTGTGGCCGGCAGAATGAAGCGGCAGAATGACCGTAGTCTCCCTTATTTGGGGAAGACGGCAGAATGGCACAATGAAAATTATGGCCTTGTACTCGTTTTTTTTTATCACGGCAGAATGTCTCAATTAAACTTTCTCAATTGATCAACTATTTAATTAGTCTTTTTTTTATCACGGCAGAATGATCCAACCGATCCAATTCAACATTTCCAACTTATCAACTATTTAAAATATAAAAACTAGAAGGATTTCTCTTTTTTTTGGGGTGCACGGCACAATGTCACTTTCTCAATGTATCAAGTATTTAAAATACAAGGATTTCTGTGATCGGAAGAATGAAGTGACAGACTGACCGTACTCTTTGTTAATTTTTTTTTAGACACAAAATGTGTCAATGTTACATACATATATGTAGGAGGATTTGACATCGATTGAAAAATGTAGGCCTACATATACAGCAAGGCTACCAAAGAGCTCGCCTGGTATTTCCTTCCGATATGTATTATTCTTTCCTTGCCATGCTTCATCCACTCCAGTTGTGTACCAATTCATAAACATCCCCTCCATCGTGAAATGATGGACAATGTGTATGGCAAGTTTAGGCTCAATTGTTTTACTTAATTGGAAAGTAAAGCAGAGCCTGTGTTCAGTGATCCGTCAGTTCAGCTACTTGGATAGTTTCTTTGGTCGCTGTTCTCTTAATCTGCATGCATGCGAGACCTTGGAAAGTAAAGCAGAGCCTGTGTACTGATCCGCGAGTTAAGCTGCTTGGGTTCTAAAACTTAAGTATTTTGTGGAAAATACGTCTCGTCACAAATTATGTAAAGATTAGTTGTAAAAATATTTATTGTTATATAAATAGGCCGATTCTCTGCAAATGTTATCATTACCCGAACACATCCTCCAGTGCGGAGGCAAGGAGTAGGGGGAGGGGGCGGTGCGTCCCCCTGTCACCAGGTCTTAAATCCGAGAATGTCTCCTGATCAGTACTCCATTTCTGTGGAGTGTTTGTTGGCGGTTTCAAGTCATAAATCTTTAAGCCATCCGGAATGACCCGAATATTTCAGGGAACATATTTTCGAAGGATCTGGTCTGTTTGACGCTGTGTTTTGTATTGGTAATTTTGGTGCATCTTCCATGTAAGGATCACGAAATTGGCGAAGAGTGTCTTTTAGCGGCGTTTGAAACATTTCCATAAGGGGTCGGTGGTCGGGCTGAGAGTGGTAAATCACTTTGCCTGTCGGCCTATACTACTGCGGTAATGTATCCCTTCATAGAAACGGCGTTACGGCGTTTGGCAGTGTCAACCAGTGTTAGGGAGGAATGTATGTCAAGTCGAGTGTCAAAGCGGTGTTAGGGAGGAATGTACGTGAAGTCGAGTGTCAACCAGTGTTAGGGAGGAATGTATGTCAAGTCGAGTGTCAAAGCGGTGTTAGGGAGGAATGTACGTCAAGTCTAATGTCAAAGCGGTGTTAGGGAGGAATGTGCGTGAATTCGAGTGTCAACCAGTGTCAGGGAGGAATGTATGTGAAGTCGAGTGGCAAAGCGGTGTTAGGGAGGAATGTACGTGAAGTCGAGTGTCAAAGCGGTGTTAGGGAGGAATGTATTTGAAGTCGAATGTCAAAGCGGTGTTAGGGAGGAATGTATGTTAAGTCGACTGTCAAAGCAGTGTTAGGGAGGAATGTATGTGAAGTCGAGTGTCAAAGCGGTGTTAGGGAGGAATGTATGTCAGGTCGAGTGTCAAAGCGGGATTAGGACTTAGGGTTAGGTATGCTTCATAACTATCAGGTTTAGGGTCAGTTCAGCTATAGAAGTCAGATAATTTCTCCACCAAAGCGTAACTGGGGTAATGTCGAAGCTGGGTGTTAGGCATGAGTGTGCTTGAAGTTGACTTTCAAAGCACTGTTAGGAAGGAATATATCTGAAGTGCAGTGTCAAAGCGGTATTAGGGAAAAATGTACGTACAATCGAGTGTCAAAGCTGTATTAGGGAGGAATGTATGTTTAGGTGAGTGTCAAAGCAGTGTCACGGAATGTATGTCAAGTCGAATGTCAAATTGTTGTTAGGGAGAAATGTACGTGGAGTCAAGTGTCAAAGCGGTGTTAGGGAGGAATGTATGTGAAGTCGAGTGTCAAAGCGATGTTAGGGAGGAATGTACATCAAGTCGAGTGTCAAAGCGGTGTTAGGGAGGAATGTACATGAAGTCGAGTGTCAACCAGCGTTAGGAAGGAATGTATGTCCCGTCGAGTGGCAAAGCGGTGTTAGGGAGGAATGTATGTGAAGTCGAGTGTCAAAGTGGTGTTAGGGAGGAATGTATTTGAAGTTGAATGTCAAAGCGGTGTTAGGGAGGAATGTATGTGAAGTTGACTGTCAAAGCGGTGTTAGGGAGGAATGTATGTGAAGTCGAGTGTCAAAGCGGTGTTAGGGAGGAATGTATGTAATGTTGATTGTCAAAGCGGTATTAGGACTTAGGGTTAGGTATGCTTCATAACTATCAGGTTTAGGGTCATTTCAGCTATAGAAGTCAGATAATTTCTCCACCAAAGCGTAACTAGGGTAATGTCGAAGCTGGGCGTTCAGCATGAGTGTGCTTGAAGTTGACTTTCAAAGCACTGTTAGGAAGGAATATATCTGAAGAGCAGTGTCAAAGCGGTATTAGGGAAAAATGTACGTGCAATCGAGTGTCAAAGCTGTATTAGGGAGGAATGTATGTTTAGGTGAGTGTCAAAGCAGTGTCACGGAATGTATGTCAAGTCTAATGTCAAATTGTTATTTGGGAGAAATGTATGTGGAGTCGAGTGTCAAAGCGGTGTTAGGGAGGAATGGACGTCAAGTCGAGTGTCAAAGCGGTGTTAGGGAGGAATGTACGTCAAGTCGAGTGTCAAAGCGGTGTTAGGGAGGAATGTATGTCAAAGCGAGTGTCAAAGCGGTGTTAGGGAGGAATGTACGTCAAGTCGAGTGTCAACCAGTCTTAGGGAGGAATGTATGTCAAGTCGAGTGGCAAAGCGGTGTTAGGGAGGAATGTATGTCAGGTCGAGTGTCAAAGTGGTGTTGGGGAAGAATGTATTTGAAGTTGAATGTCAAAGCGGTGTTAGGGAGGAATGTATGTGAAGTCGACTGTCAAAGCTGTGTTAGGGAGGAATGTATGTGAAGTCGAATGTCAAATTGTTGTTAGGGAGAAATGTATGTGGAGTCAAGTGTCAAAGCGGTGTTAGGGAGGAATGTATGTGAAGTCGAGTGTCAAAGCGGTGTTAGGGAGGAATGTACGTCAAGTCGAGTGTCAAAGCGGTGTTAGGGAGGAATGTATGTCAAATCGAGTGTCAAAGCGGTGTTAGGGAGGAATGTACGTCAAGTCCAGTGTCAACCAGTGTTAGGGAGGAATGTATTTGAAGTTGAATGTCAAAGCGGTGTTAGGGAGGAATGTATGTGAAGTCGACTGTCAAAGCTGTGTTAGGGAGGAATGTATGTGAAGTCGAGTGTCAAAGCTGTGTTAGGGAGGAATGTATGTAATGTTGAGTGTCAAAGCGGTATTAGGACTTAGGGTTAGGTATGCTTCATAACTATCATGTTTAGGGTCATTTCAGCTATAGAAGTCAGATAATTTCTCCACCAAAGCGTAACTAGGGTAATGTCGAAGCTGGGCGTTCAGCATGAGTGTGCTTGAAGTTGACTTTCAAAGCACTGTTAGGAAGGAATATATCTGAAGTGCAGTGTCAAAGCGGTATTAGGGAAAAATGTACGTGCAATCGAGTGTCAAAGCTGTATTAGGGAGGAATGTATGTTTAGGTGAGTGTCAAAGCAGTGTCACGGAATGTATGTCAAGTCGAATGTCAAATTGTTGTTTGGGAGAAATGTATGTGGAGTCGAGTGTCAAAGCGGTGTTAGGGAGGAATGTACGTCAAGTCGAGTGTCAAAGCGGTGTTAGGGAGGAATGTACGTCAAGTCGAGTGTCAAAGCGGTGTTAGGGAGGAATGTATGTCAAAGCGAGTGTCAAAGCGGTGTTAGGGAGGAATGTACGTCGTCGAGTGTCAACCAGTGTTAGGGAGGAATGTATGTCAAGTCGAGTGGCAAAGCGGTGTTAGGGAGGAATGTATGTGAAGTCGAGTGTCAAAGTGGTGTTGGGGAAGAATGCATTTGAAGTTGAATGTCAAAGCGGTGTTAGGGAGGAATGTATGTGAAGTCGACTGTCAAAGCTGTGTTAGGGAGGAATGTATGTGAAGTCGAATGTCAAAGCTGTGTTATGGAGGAATGTATGTAATGTTGAGTGTCAAAGCGGTATTAGGACTTAGGGTTAGGTATGCTTCATAACTATCAGGTTTAGGGTCATTTCAGCTATAGAAGTCAGATAATTTCTCCACCAAAGCGTAACTAGGGTAATGTTGAAGCTGGGCGTTCAGCATGAGTGTGCTTGAAGTTGACTTTCAAAGCACTGTTAGGAAGGAATATATCTGAAGTGCAGTGTCAAAGCGGTGTTAGGGAAAAATCTATGTGGAGTCGAATGTCAAAGCAGTCTTAGGGTTGCATTGTACGTGAAGTCCAGTGTCAACTGGTGTTAGGGAGGAATGTATGTAAAGTCGAGTGTCAAAGCGGTGTTAGGGAGGAATGTACGTCAAGTCAAGTGTCAAAGCTGTGTTAGGGAGGAGTACGTCAAGTCAAGTGTCAAAGCGGTGTTAGGGAGGAATGTATGTCAGGTCGAGTGTCAAAGCGGGATTAGGACTTAGGGATAGGTATGCTTCATAACTATCACGTTTAGGGTCATTTCAGCTATAGAAGTGCAGTGTCAAAGCAGTGTTAGGGGAAAATGTACGTTGAGTCGAATGTCAAAGCGGTGTTCGGGATGAATGTATGTGAAGTCGAGTGTGAAAGCGGAGTGAGGGAGTAATGTACATGAAGTCGACTGTCAAGGCGCTGTTAGGGAGGAATGTACGTCAAGTCGAGTATCAAAGCGGTGTTAGAGAGGAATGTACGTCAAGTCGACTGTCAAAGCGGTGTTAGGGAAGAATGTATGTCAGGTCGAGTGTCAAAGCGGGATTAGGACTTAGGGTTAGGTATGCTTCATAACTATCAGGGTTTGGGTCAGTTCAGCTATAGAAGTCCGATAATTTCTCCACCAAAGCGTAACTAGGGTAATGTTGAAGCTGGGTGTTAGGCAT
>JAVTVY010008534.1:0-46679 GCA_036873755.1 Hanleya hanleyi
AGAAAGATGCACCGTCTTGTTTTATTCTATAGAATATTAAAATGTGACGCACCTGTATATCTTCAACGTTTACGTCCGAATAAAGTATCCTTGGATATGGAAAGAAATTATAATCTGCGGAATTCTGACCAGTATAGAACATTTCGGTGTCGTCTCACTTGTTTTCAAAATTCGTTTTTTCCACAGACTTCTAAAGATTGGAATTCTCTTCATGCTTCCGCCCGAAATGCAACCTCATTAACTATGTTTAAGGCCAATTTCTTTACTAACCAACCCTCATACCTGACTAAAATATACAATTCCCCCCCGTGGATATACCTCAGTCCTACTGTGTAGGATGAGGCTAGGTTTTAGTTCTTTAAATGGTCATTTGTTTGAGTATAACATCTCCCCAATCTCTATATGCCATTATTGTAATCACAACAATGAAGACCCTTATCATTTCTTCTTGAGTTGTCCTATGTTCGCCGCTCTGAGAAAGCCAATGCTCACCTCGATTACAAACTTGATCTGTCCCGGTGTACACCACTCTCTTCTAATTCATGACTGTCCAAATTACCTGTTAAATTTATTATTGCGTGGCTCCTCTGACTTTGATTATGAAACAAATATGTCTGTTTTTGAAATAGTCCAAAAGTTCATTGGAGCATCCAAACGGTTTCATGCTCATGAACACTCTCAACCGGTGACAGATGAAGCTAATCAAATCAGTGCTCTACCAGTTGTATAAATAAAATTTATTCGAATAAAATTTATTCGACCCATTGTAAATAAGCTAGAATTATATGAAGTAACGACATATCCACTTCTTCATAAGTATTATCTATAAAATCCCACCACCCTCAAACGCATTTTGTCATTGAACCATTAATTTGGTTATTCTGTGTATGTAAATCATCATTTTGTTATTTGTAGTCAATTTGCTTTTTAACAATTTATTGTGTTTCTCTCTGTATGTGAATTATTATATGTATGTTATCTGAGGAGAGTGCCTCGTGGCCTTGTGGCTGTGCACAATCCTCATAAAATTAAATAAAGCATTACATTACATTACATTACATTACATGATAGCATTATGTATATGTACGGGGACTGTAACTAGTATATTGATGATAGTATTATTTATATGTACGGGGACTGTAAGTAGTATATTGATGATAGCATAATGTATATGTACGGGGAGTGTAAGTAGTATATTGATGATAGCATTATGTATATGTACGGGGATTGTAAGTAGTATATTGATGATAGCATTATGTATATGTACGGGGACTGTAAGTAGTATATTGATGATAGCATTATGTATATGTACGGGGACTGTAAGTAGTATATTGATGATAGCATTATGTATATGTACGGGGACTGTAAGTAGTATATTGATAATAGCATTATGTATATGTACGGGGATTGTAAGTAGTATATTGATAATAACATTATGTATACATGTATGTACGGGGATTGTAAGTAGTCTATTGATGATAGCATTATGTATATGTACGGGGACTGTAAGTAGTATATTGATGATAGCACTATGTATATGTACGGCCACTGTAAGTAGTATATTGATGATAGCATTATGTATATGTACGGCCACTGTAAGTAGTATATTGATGATAGCATTATGTATATGTACGGGGATTGTAAGTAGTATATTGATGATAGCATTATGTATATGTACGGGGAGTGTAAGTAGTATATTGATGATAGCATTATGTATATGTACGGGGACTGTAAGTAGTATATTGATGATAGCATTATGTATATGTACGGGGATTGTAAGTAGTATATTGATAATAGCATTATGTATATGTACGGGGAGTGTAAGTAGTATATTGGTGATAACCAAATACTAGCATCAGATCCAACATTCAGCAGTTAGCCATCGTCCATAAAGATCTTAAGTGTCAATATTTGAAAAAAAGTAATACAAGGCATAACGGTTCAGTCCACAATGTGTGGTATAGCCCAGATAGGAAAACTTCGTGGATATAACGTCAGTAACTGCTGACAAAAGCCTTGGTGGATACAACGTCAGTAACTGCTGACAAAACCCTTGGTGGATATAACGTCAGTAACTGCTGACAAAACCTTTGGTGGATATAACGTCAGTAACTGCAGACAAAACCCTTGGTGGATATAACGTCAGTAACTGCTGACAAAACCTTTGGTGGATATAACGTCAGTAACTGCAGACAAAACCCTTGGTGGATATAACGTCAGTAACTGCTGACAAAACCCTTGGTGGATATAACGTCAGTAACTGCTGACAAAATCCTTGGTGGATACAACGTAAGTAACTGCAGACAAAACCCTTGGTGGATATAACGTCAGTAACTGTTGACAAAATCCTTGGTGGATACAACTTCAGTAACTGCTGACAAAACCCTTTGTGGATATAACGTCAGTAACTGCAGACAAAACCCTTGGTGGATATACGGTAACGTCAGTAACTGTTGACAAAATCCTTGGTGGATACAACTTCAGTAACTGCTGACAAAACCCTTGGTGGATATAACGTCAGTAACTGCAGACAAAACCCTTAGTGGATATAACGTCAGTAACTACTGACAATACCCTTGGTGGATATAACGTCCGTAACTGCTGACAAAACCCTTGGTGGATATAACGTCAGTAACTGCTGACAAAACCCTTGGTGGATATAACGTCAGTAACTGCAGACAAAATCCTTGGTGAATACAACGTAAGTAACTGCAGACAAAACCCTTGGTGCATATATAACGTCAGTAACCGCTGACAAAACCATTGATGGATATAACGTCAGTAACTTCAGACAAAACCCTTGGTGGATATAACGCCAGTAACCGCAGACAAAACCCTTGGTAGATATAACGTCAGTAACCGCTGACAAAACCATTGATGGGTATAACGTCAGTAACTTCAGACAAAACCCTTGGTGGATGTAACGTCAGTAACTGCAGACAAAACCCTTGGTGGATAAAACGTCAGTAACTGCAGACAAAATCCTTGGTGGATACAACGTCAGTAACTGCTGACAAAACCCTTCGTGGATATAACGTCAGTAACTGCAGACAAAACCCTTGGTGGATATAACGTCAGTAACCGCTGACAAAACCATTGGTGGATATAACGTCAGTAACTTCAGACAAAACCCTTGGTGGATATAACGTCAGTAACTGCTGACAAAATCCTTGGTGGATATAACGTCAGTAACTGCAGACAAAACCCTTGGTGGATATAACGTCAGTAACCGCTGACAAAACCATTGGTGGATATAACGTCAGTAACTGCAGACAAAACCATTGGTGGATATAACGTCAGTAACTTCAGACAAAACCCTTGGTGTATATAACGTCAGTAACCGCTGACAAAACCATTGATGGATATAACGTCAGTAACTGCAGACAAAACCCTTGGTGGATATAACGTCAGTAACTGCTGACAAAATCCTTGGTGAATACAACGTCAGTAACTGCTGACAAAACCCTTGGTGGATATAACGTCAGTAACTGCAGACAAAATCCTTGGTGGATACAACGTCAGTAACTGCTGACAAAACCCTTCGTGGATATAACGTCAGTAACTGCAGACAAAACCCTTGGTGGATATAACGTCAGTAACCGCTGACAAAACCATTGGTGGATATAACGTCAGTAACTTCAGACAAAACCCTTGGTGGATATAACGTCAGTAACTGCAGACAAAAGCCTTGGTGGATATAACGTCAGTAACTGCTGACAAAATCCTTGGTGAATACAACGTCAGTAACTGCAGACAAAACCCTTTGTGGATATAACGTCAGTAACTGCTGACAAAATCCTTGGTGGATACAACGTCAGTAACTGCTGACAAAACCCTTGGTGGATATAACGTCAGTAACCGCTGACAAAATCCTTGGTGGATATAACGTCAGTAACTGCTGACAAAACCCTTGGCGGATATATCATCAGTAACTGCAGACAAAACCCTTTCAGGGTTCTCTTTCTCGTGTCTTCTGTTTCTTGACAGGTGTGACTTTTTTCTCCAGCACTCTTGATTATAAGGTACTAGTGGAGAAATGACCCTTTTACGCGGGTATATAGATCATGATGTAACTCATATTCATTAATAGAGTAGATTTTCTGTCTGATCAAGGGATGCAATAATCAGCAAAATACAGGCTTCATGCGGGGAACTTTATTTGCAGCTCCCAAATGCATGGTGGCCGAGAGGCGCCATCGTCACTTCATCATCGTGCCATAGAGCGATGGCGATAGAGCGATAGAGCGATGGCAATAGAGCGATAGAGATTTGGCGATAGAGCGATAGAGCGATAGAGCGATGGCGATAGAGCGACAGAGTGATGGCGATAGAGCTATAAAGCGATGGCGACAGAGCGATGGCGATAGGGCGATAGAGCGAAGTACATGACTACACATGACTACACCAAAACGGAACGAGTCGCCATTTTTGCCTACCTTTGTGTTCACGGTATTTATCGGTACAAGATTGTCATGTCGATCAAACTGAATATCAACGCCATGCATACTCAGATAAATTCTACACAAGAAAGCGACTCGGAGTTGATTCAAGGAATATCATTATGAATATATAAAAAAAGATCTTTGATTAATGATACGGAGGGGGGGAAGGATTGACGCTTATTAATGTTCAATTATTGGAGAGCGTTGACAGGATATTAATTTATTAAGATTTGCCTCTCCCCCTATACTCCCGCCATGCTCGAAGAACGGAATGTCTCAAAGAGCGGAGACCAAGGACCACTTCGTCTCCCCACCCCAAATAATTACGAGGGGGTGCTTTGAAATGGGCCGAAAATTAGTAAAGAAACATGTGAAATAAATCTAAAATCACCTGGGGCTGTACCCCGACTCACCTCTTTAATTCTTCCTTCGCGGATCTAAATTTGTCGTGACTAGTTTTTAATTGTTAAGTAACTTTTTCTCAGTATTTGTTCTATCCGATTAAGTGTTAAGTCCAGCAACGATCAGCACAATGAATTATCGGTTTCATATGACATCCGCCTTTGTTTTTCGATAAAAATGTGAAAATGACCGCGTTCTGCACGCGTTTCAAATAATTCAACTTACGCATCGACGAATTGGTCTTTTCTTGCAGAGGAGTTAGAGGTTGAATTTGACACAAAATAACGAGACTATGGGTAAATCAGATCACCAACATCTTAGAAAGGGGAGGGGGAAGATTTGCCTCTTGGATTTCGATTCTACGTTGATTTCTTTTACAAGCGTTGATCAGTATTAATTACAAAACTTGATTTCAAATGTTCCAGATGTATATGTTCACCAGATAGCGAATATCACTGCTTTATTTATTATATTCTTATGTCGATCTTTTAGCCATTGTTTATTGTTTTAGCCCATATACAATAAAACACATCTTTTTTATCGGTCTATCTCTCTATGTTATCTGTATAATCTATGTGGTATGCCGCTGGCCCCTAGTATTCATGAATCCGCCTGATAACAGCTACAGTTGAGCGGCGAGCTCTCTTGTTATGGAGGTACGATTATCACCGTATGAATATGCATGATTGTGAGACATGCGCAGTCACGTACTTCGATCTATCGCTCTATCGTCATCGGTCTATCGCTCTATCGCCATCGCTCTATCGCTCTATGGCCATCCATCTATCGATCTATCGCCATAGCTCTATCGCTCTATCGCTCTGTTTTTTGACGTACTATGGCGAAGTGACGATGGCCCCTCTCGGCCATCATATAAATGTCTTAACGCGGAAATACATGTATGATACTCCCATGTGCCAGAATTCGCAGATGAATCGCATTTGCACGCCGAGTGGCTCTTGCAAGGTATATTTGATATTTGAAGCTCAGGTGTTCATAATTGGATCGATAGAGTCCGTGTATACAGTTAGTACGTATAGCCTTTTTTGGAAGCCAACTGTACTAATAGATGTGTTAATTGCTGAGTGTATCATTTATTCTGCTTCACAAACTACAGATGTTTAAGTTGTAATAGTATTTGATGTTATGATAATTTGAAACTTCATGTTTTGCTGACATAGTTGACACTTGTTGAAATGATCTTCTGGATTTAGACGCGGAAATCCTTTATGGAGGACGGTCGGATAATGAAGGCTGGATTTCACTCGTGGATCTATTTAAACCGGTTGCACAAAATCTCTCTGCCTCCTAATAATAATGGTTATTAACAGCCGATGTTCTGACTCCTGTATCTATTCAACCAAAGCGGACACAATCAGTCTGTCGGTTTATAATGGTTATTAACGACCTGTATACTGGCTCTTCTATCAATTCAATCAGGGCGGACACAATCAGTTTGCCTGCTTGATTTATTGTCGACAGTTCCCTATTTAAGATAGACCGCTGATGATCTATAGACGATAGTTCCCTATTTAAGATAGACCGCTGATGATTTATAGTCCACATGTCCCTATTTAAGATAGATTGATGATGATTTATAGTCGATGGTTCCCTATTTTAAGATATATTGCTGATGATCTATAGTCGACAGTTTCCTACTTAAGATAGATCGATGATGATCTAGTCGACAGTTCCCTATTTAAGATAGATCGCTGATGATCTATAGTCGACAGTTTTCTGTTTAAGATAGATCGCTGATGATCTATAGTCGACAGTCTCCTATTTAAGATAGACCGCTGATGATCTATACTCGACAAACCCCTATTTAAGATAGACCACTGGTGATCTATATAGTCGACAGTTTCCTATTCAAGATAGATTGCTGGTGATTTATATTCGATAGATCCCTATTTAAGATAGATCTCTGATGATCTATCGTCGACATTTCCCTATTGAAGATAGACCGCTGATGATCTATAGTGGACAGTTTTCTGTTTAAGATAGATCGCTGATGATCTATATTCGACAGATCCCTACTTAAGATAGACCGCTGATGATCTATATTCGACAATTACCTATTTAAGATAGACCACTAGTGATCTATATTCGACAGTTCCCAATTTAAGATAGATTGCTGGTGATTTATAGTCGAAAGATCCCTATTTAAGATAGACCGCTGATGATTTATAGTCGATAGTTCCCTATTTAAGATAGATCGCTGATGATTTATAGTCGACATTTCCCTATTTAAGATAGACCGCTGATGATCTATAGTCGACTGTTCCCTATTTAAGATAGACCACTGATGATCTATAGTCGGCAGTTCCCTATTTAAGATAGACCGCTGATGATCTATAGACGATAGTTCCCTATTTAAGATAGACCGCTGATGATCTTTATTCGTCAAATCCATAATTTAAGATAAACCACTGGTGATCGATAGTCGACAGTTCCCAATTTAAGATAGATTGCTGATGATTTATAGTCAAAAGATCCCTAATTAAGATAGATTGCTGATGATTTATAGTCGGTAGTTCCCTGTTTAAGATAGACCGCTGATGGTCTATAGTCGACAGTTCCCTATTTAAGATAGACCACCGATGATCTATAGTCGACAGTTCCCTATTTAAGATAGACCGCTGATGATCTATAGTCGACAGATTCCTATTTAAGATAGACCGCTGATGATCTATATTCGACAAATCCCTATTTAAGATAGACCACTGGTGATCGATAGTCGACAGTTCCCAATTTAAGATAGATTGCTGATGATTTATTGTCGAAAGATCCCTATTTAAGATAGACCACTGATGATCTTTATTCGACAGTTCCCTATTTAAGATAGACCACTGATGATCTATAGTCAACAGTTCTCTATTTAAGATAGACCGCTGATGATCTATAGTCGACAGTTCCCTATTTAAGATAGACCGCTGATGATCTATATTCGACATTTCTCTATTTAAGATAGACCGCTGGTGGTCTATAGTCGAAAGTTCCCTATTTAAGATAGATCACCGATGATCTATAGTCGACAGTTCCCTATTTAAGATAGACAACTGATTGTCTATAGTCGACAGTTCTTTTTTAAGATAAACCGATGCTGATCTGACTTTTTCGTAGCATTTGAAGTTATATCGTGTGTATACCCACGGTGAACAAAAAAAAAAGATGTGTCCAGGAAACCTGTTAGCCAAACGTTTGCGCTACAACTTAAATCAAACGTGATTTAGGTTAAAAGAAATGAATCAATCATGATTTAGGCTGGAGGAAATGAGCATTGCCTTCAAATGGTAAAATATTTCAAAACGATAAATACTGTTTGCATTATCGTTTTTCGTGCTAATGTTCTCAATTAGGGTTACTGCCTATGATTTAGATATAATCAAATCTACTATGGATCTTACGTATCTCACCAATTCTATTTTCTGTATGGTGCGGAGGCAAAATATGCACACCGACTTATGTAGCTTTCCTCGTATTTATTCAAATAAATGAAAATGAAAATCATATATTATACAAGAAGTTGAATGCTTTGATTATCACCATCAGGATATCCTAGCTAAAAAAATGTATTAAGGTAAAGAGGAGAAAATTATCATATTTCAGAACAACATAAGGGCTGATCTGATCACACATAAATGAAATTGTATGGCATTTCCATATGTCGGTGAGTGACATTAAGTATGTTTTGCATAAATTCGCACTGTCCACGTCTCTTTATTCAGTATATAAATGGATATCACAGGATGACGAATGTAATACATGTTAGTACTCAGTAATTCAACCCAGCCTAAAGATTAAAAGGAAACTACATATATGTAAGCTTTGCATAGAAGGGGATAGAAGCCCCCGGGTGGAATCTACAGATGTCTGAACCAGGGTTTTGGACATTGATGTGGGCTTTGTGATCTAAGCCGCATTGTGTTGTCCAGAGAAACCATCAATCAAAAGTGCATTATTCTATCGACAGCTATTTGAAAACACGAGACTCTTAGAAAGAAACAGTTTTCCCCGAAACATTATACATCAAGGTCGAAGAATGTCCTATCTATCCTATCCAACATATGTAGAATCTCTCATGCACCAGTAAGCAGGAAATATGAACGCACACTAAAAAGAACTCCGTCCGGATAAAAACAGGTTTCTAGGGAAAGCCTTTCAATGTACACGAGCACGATTCGGTAGCTCTCAAATACTGTTTTGATCCAATGCCAGTGGGATACAAGGGCGTAGACAAGTTGTGAAGTTTGGGGGGGCAGCGTAGATTTTTTTTTGAAAATTGATGGTAAATTGGCGCTAACTGTGAGCATTTGAGCGGTAAAAAATTGTAAAAGTTGAACTTTTTTTTGCGAAAATATCCTGTAACAGTGGCGATCACTACGTGATATACAAGGTGAAATGATCATTCAATCCGGAGTTTGCACTATAATTCAAGTTATTTCTTGGACAATACTATGTTGCCTAGATAGCAGGGGCGGTGCATTGATGCGTGGTTGACCGCATGAGTTCTGGTGTTCGTTCTGAAGTTGCCAAACTTATCAAAAATGTAAGCTTAGTGGTCCTTTCTCGGAATAGTAGAGAAAATTATCCATATTCATCAAATTTACACCAGTTAAATAGTGACTTTGTGTCTGGGTTAGATGTTTTACCTGTATTTCTAGGGTTTCTCCGGGAAAATTATTCGAGAGTTCGTATCTCTCGTTTGTGAATAAATAAATACTCAACAAATGACTGGGATCTCAATCAAAAAAAAGTTTATGGTGAAAGAGTTCTGAAAAAATCTTTTTAGCCAACGTGTTGACCTTTTTCGTCCTAATGGGCGATATGTGATTGGATTGGAGCACATTATTCGTTTTTCAAAGAAAATCACACGGGGTCTTTGAGTCCGATATCGCCAAACTTTTGCGTTGTTCTCTCACCGATTGCAATTAGTCTTGCCCTTCTGGTAAGCATTGTTGATGATAATATACTTCCCCTGTAATATGCAACAATTGATAAAGATATGTCACAAGCTAAACATACACTTCTCTGCTATGTTTGCTTTCTGTTTCATTCTTTCTTTCTTTCCTTTTTCCTCTCTTTTTTTCTGTTTTTATTTTTTTAAAGCCCCCCCCCCCCCAAGCCCCCCCTCCCCTTGTCTGCGCCCGTGGGGATACTATTCTTCACGATATGAAGACATGGACGTGATAGGAATATCAAGCGTGTCAACTATGACCCAAAAAACTACGTGTTGGCAAACTACCCACAGTGACTACAGGGGTCGGACCACTATTACAATTTACATTGGCGGCAATGTTAAAACTGTTAACGTAATTGCACCTCCTCGATTCATTAATTAAGTCTAGCCTCCCATATTTCGGCAAGAAGTGCTTTTATTCAAGTGCTACAACCGGACAGGCTTCTTGACGGGGGTCGCCCATCGAAATTTTGAGTTATGCGCGCTCGTACAAATGACGTCATAATTATGGCTTTTTTCTCTGCTTTCAGAAAACGGTGCACAGGCACCCAAATAGTCCCTCTTAGCAACTCCTTGTTAGGCCTTGAGTTAAAATCAAACTCACAGCCGAACCAAACACATATCATACTCCAATCACCTACCGCTGGCCTTCAATTATTCCTCGCAACAGAGACTGAAAAAATATTGAAAACAATTCACTTTTCTGGCAGAGATCGGGACTATTTTTAATAGTGGTCTTGTCCCTACAGATCAGTGCACGTTTTCATTGCCGTTGACCTTGAAATGAGCACACGTGTCTGTGTATCTATGACCTGATAACTCTCACGAAGCTTCAGTTACATGCGTCTAGTTCGTCATCCAATATTCATTCGTCGTCCATTAAAGAATTTCAAATTGATGTAATAGATTTATCACCATCTTCAAAAAGACAATCATAGTATACCTAAACATAGGCTAGTTTCCTGCTAGAGAGAAGCGGTCAACAGTTTTCAATGATACCAGCAAGACATGATGATGTTTCCAAAATATCAAATCGATATCGCTGATCAACATTCTTAATTCATATAATTTTCGCTGTAAAGTCGTTATCTAGAGTACGATGTATCTCAGTCACATATGAACGTTATGCGGGTCTTGATATAAGCCTACATAGGTTCATACAGACCCTAGTCCCGGTTTAACCCTATCTGGCCTGGGCGATTTGGGGTGTACCGCAGCCTGGGGGGGGGGGCGGAAAGTGCCCCCCTATATATTTTCGCTATCGCTAAGGCTAGAGGGCTGAAACTTACCACACTATATCTTTGGGTCAAGCTCTACCAGAAAATCTGAAAAAAAATCCAAGATGGCCGCCATGATGACGTCATTGTGACGCCATTTTCAAAAAGAGCATTTTTTGACTATTTTTCGGTCAAAATCGTCGAATTTTTTTATTTTTGCTTTTTCTTCGCAAAAACTGCATGATAAATTAGTAAATAATAATCTGATATGAAATAAAATAAGTTTTATCCACTTTTCCGTAGAGAAAAGCGAAAAAAGAAATATGACGAAAGCATAACTTTTTCTGGTACCCCATATGGCCGCCATTTTGAATTTACCCATGATCCTCTGCTCGTGGGGTTATGCAAATAGGCTCAAAATGACCCCAATACGTTACCCTATAACGCCAAGAATGTTTCAGGTCTCCATTTTTTGGCGTTTCGGAGATATCGCAGAAAGTTTGGCAGGAGGGCATTTTTGCCCCTCTCCCCCAGGCCTGGTAGGGTTAATGGGGGAAGGGAGGGAGGGGGAACAAATCAGGGGGGTGTTTTTTAATTGTTGATGCTGAGATATATGTTTCAGAAAAATGCATAGAATCGCGTTGATTCAACATGCTGAATTTTTGCGTCATTTTTGAAGAAATATGGCGAAAACATCACTTTCTGGTACCCCCCATGGCCGCCATTTTGAATTTTCCCATGATCCTTTGCTCGGGGGGTCATGTAAATAGGCTCAAAATGACCCCAATATGATAATCGAAAAAGTCACGGAGTTTCAGCTCTCGATGTTTTGTCGTTCCGGAGATACAAGCAAAAAAACAGGGGGCGGAAAGTGCCCCCCCCCCCCAGGCCAGGTAGGGTTAAGCTGAATTAGATACAAGCTACGAAATGTAACGCCAAACATCTTGCACGCTACGCTCGTATTTTGCTATCAGCATGCGATATGTATCGCCAAATTTGAGAAACTTTCAGTGGATGCGATTGATGATATAGCGCTGTTTTATAAGTTTCTGCAATAATGTGTTGTGACGTTGATCAAAATCGTCACATTTAACACAGGTTCTAGCAAATCCTACTAGTCGAGATATGTATTAGCCAGATACAGGTCCCTCTGTTATATTACTTTCCACATTGGGGAAGTTTACGATGTCGAAAAAAGTAATCATCTCGTTTGTCGTAAAGTCAACGAGAGAGAAGGTCCGCTTGATTTTTATGGAGATATAGGTATAAATATGATGTGCCGACGTTCGTAAAGTTAGACCGCGGTTCGCAGTTCGCAGTTCGTTATTCGAGGGGACCAGTCATTAGTGCCGTTAGGGCCATTTGCAGTTTCCTTCAAACTCAGAGATAGTGGATATATATCCTTCACTGTTTCGCTTACATAGTGGTTATCCACAGCAAGAAACCCGTTTGTATAGGGTTTGGTGAATAAAAAGGAACGGGCTTTCAAATTATCTGTTTTTGAAAGCGTGTGCATATAGTCGTATTCAAAAGAGAACATATATAGGTCAGCAAAAAGGGGGTGCATAATTAGTACCCACTGGAATACCTATATGCTGCTGATGTATTTAAATTTTACATAGATATTATTAATGAGAAATTCAAGCAACTCTTGTATGTGGTACAACTAAAGAATACTTTATGGCTTCTGACATTAATATATCGGCGATCGGTTTTCTTGAACACCGATACTATTGGTGAACTGAGACGGTCAATAAGGTCCTGATGAGAGAATGTCGTATAGAGAGTCCAGAAATTCCATGTGGATACATATCTGTACGGTATTTGTCATTTCGCATCAAGTTGTTCTGTAAGACATTTCGAGCTTTTTAATATCCACATGCATTCAAAATCGGAGTTCTTAGAAATAGTGGCGCAATACCTATCCCAAAATGCTTTTACTTCATAAAGGGCCCTTGTTAGCAGCATTGCAAGAAGCCTGGTGTTGCAGCTTCTAGAGCCAGCTATGAATCTAGTTTTGTATTATAATTTATGCATTGCACTTTCGGTTTTTCGTTATTTCGTTATTAATGGTTGGAAGACAAATATCCCTTTCCTTGGGAAACGTGGAGTAAATGCTGTTTGGGAGTATGTAGACGAATTCGGCGATGGTGTGCTTATAATCAATTCCTTATCGAACACTTGGATATAGTAATATTTACATATGAATATTATATTATTTGGAACTTTGTTTGCTGGGACTATGACGAATTTACTCTGGAGACTTGCTAGAACTTCGCAAACTTGCGCCTGCTAGAACTGAAGTTTCGCAGTATTTGTTTTGCTTGAGAAAGGGTGCTACTCTCAACAAGGCGGACAGTTTCAGCGACCTTGTTCTTGGTGAAGTTCAGCCAGCCAGCGAGTAGTGTAGATTCAGCTTTTTCTCGCTTTGACCACTTAAAAATATACTCTTCCAACGTAGTGAGGACTATCTTCTGGTCGGCCTTCAGGTTTATTTTTCTCTGCTCTCTATATTTAAACCTCTTCATCAGGAGTGTTTTAGGTCTTCATCACCAGACAGGTCACCAGTCACAATATGCTTGCAAGACTCAAAATCACAACTATAGCCTCCATACGTATAAGTTTCAATCAAACTCCTTGACAGCATTAGAGTAATTGAATAATTTGGTGGCTATGGATTTAGTATACTTATCTGAACTTGCGAACTTAAAATAGTTTGGTACAGTGCTGCGTATCTCTGGATCGTTCAGGATTCGTGGTTAATTATTAATGTCCAGTGCTTTATACAAGTATTCTCCGGAACTACAAACAATTGAGAGCTGACACACCGTGACTTTATAGCTGATCATACTGGGATCATTTTGGGCCTATTTGCATAGCCATCCGAGTAGAGGATCATAGGTAAATTTAAGATGGCAGCCAGTCGCAAAAGTCATTTTTCTTCAACTTTCCCATTTTAACACCATTTTATTTCATATAACCTTAATATTTACCTATTTATCATGCAGCTTTTGCTGAGAAATTGCATAAATATAAAAATAAAAAAAAATCTGACCGCAAAAATCGACCATAAGATGACGTTTTTGAAAATGACGTCAGTGTGAAGTCATCAAATTGGCTATCTTGGACGTTTCCTGATAGAGATTGACCGAAGGTTGTAGTGTGGTAAGGTTTAGCCCCCTAGCTCAAGGGGTAAGAAAAAGAATTAGGGTGCGTGGGGGGGGGGGGGGCATTTAGGCTCCTTCCACAGGCCTGGACATGTCCAAAAAGCCCAGGCCAGATAGGGTTAATCCTATGTAAAGTCGGTTTGAATTTGGCTGCAAATGTTGATCCAACAGTAGGAAATAATAGCGCAGTAAATATGTCTCTTTATAGCGTAAGATGTAGCCAAATGCCAGATTGAGTAGAAAAATAGTGGGTACAGTGCCCTAGATGGAAACACCGACAGTTGGTAGCCCAGTTGCGTCCACACATCTCACACATGGGAAGAGCATCGGGAAAGGCCTCGTTGGGTACGTCCATGGGATCATCGACGAAATGCACGCGACCTTCGTCGCTAGCGTGGGGGCGATTCCCAAGAGTTGAGTGGCAGGTGAATGGATAGCAGGCGATGGAGTTGTCGTGGAATGAATTGGCTCCTCAATCAGGATGCTGTACACAATGATGGCGGCTCAATTTACTCTGGAGTTTAAATTCAACCGCACTCCTCGGATGGATGCCTCGGCGTCTCATCGAGTAACCATACTTGGTGGTGGAAAGTACATCTATCCTGTATCCCAGCAGATAGTATATGCATGTTGGATGGAAGATGGACGGTAGACTCATCGACTCCAGCAAGAGTGCCTGTGGGACAGGGGGTCTTGTGCGTTGGTGACACTGCAACTAACTTAGTCGTTTGAAGCGGTGTCCACATTTCTACTTTGTCGCTGATACATGGCCCTCTAAATAAACCAAGCTCTGGAACGACCGTGCACGTATCTTAGAGCTATAGGGAGCTGTGCCGTCATGGTTGGCAGACTCATGGTGGCATAAGTCGTGCTTACTAGTAGAGGGCTACGCGCAGGTCGCACAAGTGAACAGCATCTGTTGGAATGGACCCGAACAGTCGCTGTATCGGGCTAACTGACTCACAACTGGTTCAAGCCGGTTTAAACCTTTTAAACTATGTACTCCACGCTTGCACATTAAAATTGTGTTTGATCAAGTCAGACACCAGCGCACCCCGGTCTTCGGTCTTGGAGGGGTAACCATCAAACTTCCGAACAATAGTGGATATGCGGTATCCACGGCAATGATGGTAGATATTAAACAGGCAGTACTGGTCACACGCGCTACTGCTGAGGCCTTGTAAGGCTTGACTCTTCCAACACCAGGCCTCTGTGCCTTCGTCCACAAAGACCGTCAGATCAGAATGAATCGGCTGCAAGCGTGTATTCACGACGTACGCGGCAAGGTACAAACAATCTGTCGTAGTGGCCGTGATTCAAAGACCTGTCGCTGAAAACAGTTTCTGCTAACTCCTGATGAAGTTACGCGGTCTGGAGCTCGGCGCTAGGGAAGTGGTCGGTACCGTCTACCGTTCCACAGGCAGGGTCACAAAACTGATGTTGAACTAGGGGGTTCTCTGGGTAGCCCAGTTGAATTTGATGTCCTCTACACACATATGACAAGTGGCTCAGGCGTTCCTCCAAGAAAACATTTTCTGTTTTGGTGCTCATATATCCTGCACACGTCGGATATGGTATATACTGTTTTCTTCTTTAAAGCCTTGAGGTGACCCAGTTGTCCGGCTGGATTCAGTTTCACTTCACGGACACACAACACGGCGTGTTGCATGATACTCATGTAGTCTGTCGAGTGCCTCTCTATCGCAGTGGCCATAAAGGTAAAGGTGAGTAGCGCCATATCAATAAGTGATTAATGGGTCCCTAGCTCAAGAGGTAACGGTCTCGCGTGGACAGCTATGTTTTCTCGCAAACGACAGATGAGATCGACCGACCTAATGTTCGCTGTACACCCATCAGTCTTTGTCATTTCTCGTGCCCGTGTGCCGGGTAGAACAAAGGCACCCACTAGAACAATGGCGCTGTCAACAGACGTGTTGGCTTCGCGGTCGTACGAAGACAGTGTCTCAATATAGGCACGTTAGGAATACGTGTTGATCGAGTCAATGATGAATTTATCGCTGAGCGAAATGTCCCCCCCCCCCCACCCCTGCTGGAACAGAGTTTCGTCTGGAGACATCCCGATTGATAATCTTGTCTTCCACGTACAAGTATTTATGGGATAAATCAACGTAGGCCGTATCTGTTGTGCTGGTGGTAAATTCAGTGGGGCCTACATCATTGATGCTGGAGATAGGGAGATCTTCCGCCCATAGCCCCTATTCGGCATAAGCGAGACAGTCCACTAATCAAATTCACTGTTGGTGGAGGGGCAAGACTGACTAGATCAAGGCCAGGTTTACACAACGATGTCACGAGTATTCGATGTCCCTCGCCATTTAGTCGGTCGGTAACTGAAGCGTGGTCTCGTGGATGCAGGCATTTTATTCCCTACGGCTCGTTGTACTTTGGCGACCAAGACGCCTTCCGTTTATTTGGCTCGATCTTTTGAGCGGTACACCATTCAACAGATCACCCAAATTAAACGCAACAAATAGTGAGAAAAGATGCCGACATACTGATACAAAGACATATGACCCCGCAGGCCATTATTCTGACTGCATACTTAAAAACATCACAACGACCAAAATGACTGCTGTGGTAATTTGAATCCCAGCCACTCTTTCGTTTTAGCTGTTCATGTGGACATATTGAAGTATATAAGCATACAGCCTCTAGCACCAGGTATAGCGGTAATATATACTAAAATATAAGAACAATGATGTCATAGCCCTATCGTCATCTGATGGAAAATAATGAATCATATGACTGTTAGATAGACGAAACGGGAAAATATTTGTAGAATGCAAGTTCTTATTCAAAATACGTCTGGACTCCGACCAAGAGATTCATTCTCCGCCATGTTAACCATGGTCACAAACTACAGAGGGCAAGACTCCCAGACCCCCTCTGACGGTTTGTATACTAACAACTTCAACCCCGCGCGTCACGAGTGGGAGATAGGATTTGATGATTCTCCCGATCACGTTACTCTGTCCATGGCCTCCTTGGGTATGTGGCAAAGCCAGGCATCCCACCCAGGCTTGTTGGCATCGTACTGCTAAGGCACCTTAAGGTTCCTTATACAAAGTTGGAAGCGCGTGCGACCACCACTTCCCAATTTCGAATGCCATCAGTTGACCGGTGTCGTCTCTTATATCAACGGTGATGGTACTGTCAGTCTGTCACTGTCAGTGTCGCCCTCGAACCCGACCTAGTAACGCATCCTATCCTGATACACGTTGCACCGTGTGTAAGGATACTGCATGTTCATTAAGTCACCGAAGATTTCACGATCGACCGTATAGATTTTAAGATTGTAAGGGATTCTTTTTATCGAGCAGCTGCTTTAGAAGATTTTCTAGTCGGCTGCTTGACGTAATGGGCTAGATAGGTGATGCTGGAAAACACTTCATCTGAACTATTACTGGGAAGTATGAGTTAAGACATGATGACTGAGCATTGCCCCTCCAAGTCTCAGCTCAAACATACTCCTCTGTGGTTGGCGTAGTGACGGACGTGATGCGGGGGAGCGTGTCAGGTATCTCGCATTGTGATGTTTGGGGCGATGTTATGTGAGGTCCATTGCTGGGGATTCCCCACAAATTCTTGTAGAACGTGAGTGTCTTTCATGCCTCGTGCAAAAGATTCCCCATACTTTGGGGGCCTGTGACCTGCGTTGATGCATCATATCTTTCACTAAATCCATCGTGTGGGTGCCGAGGAAAACACGGTTTTGGATCAGGAATTTCCCTTTCTCATTCCAGGACATGTTGGGATTGTCTTTCATCCGTTCCAGCAACGACCCACTCCTTCTCAGGAACGAGGCGTGTAAATTCTTTATGACTTCCTATTCGACCCACTACGGGCTGATAGTGGCACGCCTGGTACAGGTGACTGCGGGGCCCGTTGTGGTGCGACTGAAGATGACTTGTATTGACCCAGCATATTCATGTACCG
Source organism: Hanleya hanleyi (assembly GCA_036873755.1). Classification (NCBI taxonomy): domain Eukaryota; kingdom Metazoa; phylum Mollusca; class Polyplacophora; order Lepidopleurida; family Hanleyidae; genus Hanleya; species Hanleya hanleyi. Next base: position 18,146 of record JAVTVY010008534.1, read on the forward strand.
ATGAAGCGCCAGATTGTGCTATTGTACTTTCTCACTATCGCTGATATCCCTCATATATCCCTCATATATCTGGCTCTTGTTCTCATCGTGCTTGTTCAGCGTCATTGTGTGAGTGAGTGAATAGAATTTGCCGTCGCTTTCAACAATATGTCAGCTATATCACGAAGAACCAACTGAGCACCATCCAGCCAAGTTACGTTCCCGCTACTTAAATTACATCAAGTGGGATCGAGTACTGGAGCTTGAATGATACGGTTCTACAAGGGCCATATTTTGCGTATGCTTCATTATTGAGGGAAGAGTACGCCCAGTATATGGTTGGGCACGGTGACAGCCAGAGGCCCTGAGATAGCCCCGAGAAAAAAGCATTTCTGTGGTTGGGGGACTCGATTTGGTACCAGGATACAACGACCTGTCTTATGTTTAACCAACTCCTTTGGAATTGGAGTCGGTTGTGCGTTACTTTTAAAACGATATGACCAATCACTCACAAACAACGTATGAGCTCGGGGTCCGCGTCGCGCACAACGGTCCAGACCAGTTCAGATGGGGCGTTGTTGCATGCTTCGGTGCTTGTGACGACATACGTGATCCGGAGGTACTGCTAGAGTCACGAGTTTGTGGTATTCTTCAGGGACATGGATGATTACCTGCTCAAACCTATTACTGTCTTTTCTAGCCCATGTTTTTACTTCACTGAGCCCCGTTGGAACACTGACATTTGAATAACAAGGAACATCCTTCTTCTTTCAAGGTGTCTTCTATCATATCTTGGTTGTTTATATAAACTGATTGAGCTATCTCTCATGAATATTTGGGGGAAATGAACACCTTATCCTTATCTAGGGAACATTCGGTGTGAGAATTAGGGATAGATGAGTCTCTACGTAGAATGGTATCATTGTCAAACTATCACCACTGTCGTGAAGGTAATGACAAATGGGTAATCACTTGACGAACAAGCCCTGGATGAGCGCAAACACCTCCGTCGAGGCAACAGGGTCCGTAGGGCAATACATCACTGAATAACATAGGGCCGGATGCCAAGCTCAATTCTGGATTTGTTGGACGTCAACTTCACCAATGGTAATTAACCTGGGGTTGAGGGTTCCCCACTAGCCTCTCCAGCCAGGGATGTGGAAGTCACATTCCCAGCAAATAATTTCGGTCTGATTTGACATGCTTGGAGTATTGGGGGTATGGAATAGAGTATATTGATGGAAAACCTGGAATACTGCTTGAGACATTCATATTGAATGGTGATGGCTGATGAAAATATTGCCCATATGGAACAAATGGCTGAATTCCAGCAAATAAAAAGTTCATGTTAATCATAAGCAACATACAATTAATAATACTATCAAATAATTATGCTTATTTCTTGTCGACATCAATACATTACAGACAATATTATGACTGAATCATGGTAACAGATATTCAAGGGTATATATGTCTACAATAAACTGGAGGAACCACATGATGCTTATTATATTATGTTGTAAAACTTCACTTGCTAATCTCGATTATGTTGCTTATTGTGAAAATAAATGAAGTTATGAAAATAAATTCAGTATGATTGCCCATTGCCCTCAAATTAGAAGTATCTTCAGCAGCTAAAATTAAGCCAATCATAACAATATATAGCACCATGGAATTGTTGTAATATCGCCCAGGTATTTATCTTTGGTTAAGAATGTAATGAGAAACATATACCTGTTCTTTGTTTTATTGTGTATGCAGTTCATTCTGTATGTATTTTATTCATGTATATATACCAGAAGTGGAATTGAAATTTGAATAAAATAATCAAAATATGTTCGGTTTTTACATCTACTCAGGAAAGTATAGATCCACACTGGTGCAGACCAGAAAGTTGTATGACCTTTGATGATATTTGTGGAGCATGCTGCAACACTTCAACTTCCATGGATCTGATATTATCGACACAATCCCATTCTACATGATATTTTTGCCACAACACTGATAACTTAGGTTCCTTCATTTATGTGTTCTAGATCCGGGAGCTATTGGGAGCTGCATGTTTTGTAAAAGTTAGATCCAATTATTCTGAGTGAAGGAATGAAGTCTGGCATGGTTCTTTTAAGTTAGAACTGAGCATCCTTGGAAATGTCTGACCGATTGACACCTGTATCACTCTGCAGGTGGTCATTACATGTGTGATGTTTATTTCCCGAGGAATCAGCTGATATCCAATGGGGTGAGGGGGCGGGGGGTTGGGGTTGTGACAAATCACTGGCTCTGTAATTTATCATTTATTGATATATTTATTGATTTTCTTTTTGTCTAATTGTCTTCTGTTCAAGTCATTTGGCATCGGTGAGACCTGGAATGTATATCATGATCTGCTTCTTTCATCTAGTGATAGTGTCTGTTTGGTTCCAGATCACGGGGACTGAACAAAGCATGTGAAATGTGACCGTATGGCTATAAATGCTCAGTGGTATATCCAGGGCTTAACATAAAAAAAAATCAATAAAAATCTCAATAATGTAGGCCTACATGTGGAATGTAGACACCCCTTTGTTTCAAGTACAACTAAGAATAATTTTTCCAGAATATCAGGATTTAACAAGGCTATTATTTTTCATCAAAAGATATCTGATGGTGTATGTGCAGTAGGACATACCAGATGGACTTGAAACGGCATTATACTCCAAAGGGGTTTGTGGCAGACAAGTGTCACAACACACAATGTGGATGTCACTAAAGTGTTAGGATCAATGAAAAGAAAAGGTGTAAAATGTTGTCAAGCAAAACGTATATGTTCAATATTTATCAGCTTTATTAAATAAGTTTACAGACTCACACAGGTAGATCAATTTAGTGCTTCTGCAACATCAAACCATTATTCAACTATTTTCGTGTTTTCACTCGTTCATTTTAAATAGACTATACAGCTGAGAATGGTATCCTGAGGCAAGATACATGTAATTTGATAGGTTCAAGAATAATTTTTAATTCAGTGCATTGAAATGTTAGTTGAGATGTATGCTGCAATTGGGACAGAGACACATGTGGTTTCGTTTGACAAACAATAAACTGTGATTTGTTGCTTCATTAAAATGGCCCAAGTCAACCTTGCTGCCCCAAAACAAACTTCCAGGCATGTCATTGGTCACTGCCTTTTCTGATGTAAACATCTGAGAGGGGCTGTCAATGTTATGCATTGCATCATTGGATGTTTTGGAGCAGCAAGGTTTAATTGGGCCCAGAAAAGCAGCAAAAACATCTCTACAAGCTGGCGAGCCGCCATGTTAAATCTCCTGCTGGAAGGGTAAACACTTAAGGGGATCTAGACCGCCCTTTCCTGCATATATACCTAGTATTACACCTGCGCTGCACATCTTTACTGAGGGGATCACGTAGACCACCCTTTCCTGTATATAGACCTAGTATTACATCTGAGCTGCACATCTTTACTGAGGGGATCACGTAGACCACCCTTTCCTGTATATAGACCTAGTATTACATCCGAGCTGCACATCTTTACTGAGGGGATCACGTAGACCACCCTTTCCTGTATATAGACCTAGTATTACATCTGAGCTGCACATCTTTACTGAGGGGATCACGTAGACCACCCTTTCCTGTATATAGACCTAGTATTATACCCGTGATGCACATCTTAACTGAGAGGATGACGGAGACCGCCCATTCCTGTATATAGACCTAGTATTACACCTGAGCGACACAGCTGTACTGAGGGAATCACGTAGATCGCCATTTCCTGTTTATAGACGTCATATTACACCTGAGCATCACATCTTCACTGAGGCGATCACGTAGACCGCCCTTTCCTGTATATATATGTAGTATTACATCCGAGCTGCACATCTTTACTGAGGGGATCACGTAGACCACCCTTTCCTGTATATAGACCTAGTATTACATCCGAGCTGCACATCTTTACTGAGGGGATCACGTAGACCACCCTTTCCTGTATATAGACCTAGTATTACATCCGAGCTGCACATCTTTACTGAGGGGATCACGTAGACCACCCTTTCCTGTATATAGACCTAGTATTACATCTGAGCTGCACATCTTTACTGAGGGGATCACGTAGACCACCCTTTCCTGTATATAGACCTAGTATTACATCTGAGCTGCACATCTTTACTGAGGGGATCACGTAGACCACCCTTTCCTGTATATAGACCTAGTATTACATCTGAGCTGCACATCTTTACTGAGGGGATCACGTAGACCGCCCTTTCCTGTATATAGACCTAGTATTACATCCGAGCTGCACATCTTTACTGAGGGGATCACGTAGACCACCCTTTCCTGTATATAGACCTAGTATTACACCCGTGATGCACATCTTCACTGAGGGGATCACGTAGACCACCCTTTCCTGTATATAGACCTAGTATTACATCTGAGCTGCACATCTTTACTGAGGGGATCACGTAGACCACCCTTTCCTGTATATAGACCTAGTATTACATCCGAGCTGCACATCTTTACTGAGGGGATCACGTAGACCACCCTTTCCTGTATATAGACCTAGTATTACATCCGAGCTGCACATCTTTACTGAGGGGATCACGTAGACCGCCCTTTCCTGTATATAGACCTAGTATTACACCTGAGCTGCATATCTTTACTGAGGGATCTAGACCGCTCTTTCTTGTATATAGACCAAGTATTACACCTGAGCTGCATATCTTTACTGAGGGGATCTAGACCGCCCTTTCCTGTATATAGACCTACTATTACACCTAAACAGCACATCTTTAGCGAGGGAATCACGTAGACCGCCCTTTCCTGTATATAGACCTAGTATTACACCTGAACAGTACATCTTTACTGAGGGAATCACGTAGACCGCCCTTTCCTGCTTATAGACCTACTATTACACCTGAATAGCACATCTTTACTGAGGGAATCACGTAGACCGCCCTTTCCTGTATATAGGCATAGTATTACACATGAACAGCACATCTTTACTGAGGGAATAACGTAGACCGCTCTCTCATGTATATAAACCTACTATTACACGTGACAACCACATCTTTACTGAGGAAATTACGTAGACCGCTCTCTTATGTATATATACCTACTATTACACCTGAACAGCACATCTTTACTGAGGGAATCACATAGACCGCTCTCTCATGTATATAGACCTACTATTACACCTGAAAAGCACATCTTTACTGAGGGAATCAGGTAGACCGCTCTCTCGTGTATATAGACCTACTATTACACCTGAACAGCACATCTTTACTGAGGGAATCACGTAGACCGCTCTCTCATGTATATAGACCTACTATTACACCTGAACAGCACATCTTTACTGACAGAATCACGTAGACCGCTCTCTCATGTATATAGACCTACTATTACACCTGAACAGCACATCTTTACTGAGGGAATCACGTAGACCGCTCTCTCATGTATATAAACCTACTATTAGACCTGAACAGCACATCTTTACTGAGGGAATCACGTAGACCGCTCTCTCATGTACATAGACCTACTATTACACATGAACCGCACATCTTTACAGAGGGAATCACGTAGACCGCTCTCTCATGTATATAGACCTAGTATTACACCTGAACAGCACATCTTTACTGAGGGAATGACATAAACCGCTTCTCATGTATATAGACCTACTATTACACATGAACAGCACATCTTTACTGAGGGAATCACGTAGACCGCTCTCTCATGTATATAGACCTATTATTACACCTGAACAGCACATCTTTACTGAGGGAATCACGTAGATCGCTCTCTCATGTATATAAACCTACTATTACACCTGAACAGAACATCTTTACTGATGGGATTACGTAGACCGCTCTCTCATGTATATAAACCTACCATTACACCTGAACAGCACATCTTTACTGAGGGAATCACGTAGACCGCTCTCTCATGTATATAAACCTACTATTACACCTGAACAGCACATCTTTACTGAGGGAATCACGTAGACGGCTCTCTCATGTATATAAACCTACTATTACACCTGAATAGCACATTTTTAATGAGGGAATCGCGTAGACCGCTCTCTCATGTATATAGACCTACTATTACACCTGAACAGCGCATCTTTACTGAGGGAATCACGTAGACCGCTCTCTCATGTATATATACCTACTATTACACCTGAACAGCACATCTTTACTGAGGGAATGCCATAGACCGCTCTCCCATGTATATAGACCTACTATTATACCTGAGCAGCACATCTTTACCGAGGGAATCACGTAGACCGCTCTCTCATGTATATAAACCTACTATTACACCTGAACAGCACATCTTTACTGAGGGAATCACGTAGACCGCTCTCTCCTGTATATAAACCTGCTATTACACCTGATCAGCACATCTTTACTGAGGGAATCACGTAGACCGCTCTCTCATGTATATAAACCTACTATTACACCTGAACAGCACATCTTTACTGAGAGAATCACGTAGACCACTCTCATGTATATAGACCTACTATTACACCTGGACAGCACATCTTTACTGAGGGAATGACATAGACCGCTCTCTCATGTATATAGATCTACTATTACAAGTGAACAGCACATCTTTGAGGGAATCACGTAGACCGCTCTCTCATGTATATAGACCTACTATTACACCTGCACAGCGCATCTTTACTGAGGGAATCACGTAGACCGCCCTCTCATGTATATAGACCTACTATTACACCTGAACAGCACAGCTTTACTGAGGGAATCACGTAGAGCGTTCTCTCCTGTATATAGGCCTACTATTACACCAGAACAGCACATCTTTACTGAGAGAATCACGTAGACCGCTCTCTCGTGTATATAAACCTACTATTATACCTGAACAGCACATCTTTACTGAGGGAATTACGTAGACCGCCCTTTCCTGTATATAGACCTACTATTATACCTGAACAGAACATCTTTACTGAGGGAATCACGTAGACCGCTCTCTCATGTATATAGACCTACTATTACACCTGTACAGCACATCTTTACTGAAGGGATGACATAGACCGCTCTCTCGTGTATATAAACCTACTTTTACACCTGAACGGCACATCTTTACTGAGGGAATCACGTAGATCGCTCTCTCCTGTATATAGACCTACTATTACACCTGGGCAGCACATCTTTACTGAGGGAATCACGTAGATCGCTCTCTCCTGTATATAGACCTACTATTACACCTGAACAGCACATCTTTACTGAGGGAATCACGTAGATCGCTCTCTCCTGTATATAGAACTACTATTACACTTGAACAGCATATCTTTACTGTGGGAATCACGTAGATCGCTCTCTCCTGTATATAGACCTACTATTACACCTGAACAGCACATCTTTACTGAGGGAATCACGTAGATCGCTCTCTCCTGTATATAGACCTAGTATTACACCTGAGCTGCATATCTTTACTGAGGGATCTAGACCGCTCTTTCTTGTATATAGACCAAGTATTACACCTGAGCTGCATATCTTTACTGAGGGGATCTAGACCGCCCTTTCCTGTATATAGACCTACTATTACACCTAACCAGCACATCTTTAGCGAGGGAATCACGTAGACCGCCCTTTCCTGTATATAGACCTAGTATTACACCTGAACAGTACATCTTTACTGAGGGAATCACGTAGACCGCCCTTTCCTGCATATAGACCTACTATTACACCTGAATAGCACATCTTTACTGAGGGAATCACGTAGACCGCCCTTTCCTGTATATAGGCATAGTATTACACATGAACAGCACATCTTTACTGAGGGAATAACGTAGACCGCTCTCTCATGTATATAAACCTACTATTACACGTGACAACCACATCTTTACTGAGGAAATTACGTAGACCGCTCTCTTATGTATATATACCTACTATTACACCTGAACAGCACATCTTTACTGAGGGAATCACATAGACCGCCCTCATGTATATAGACCTACTATTACACCTGAAAAGCAATCTTTACTGAGGGAATCAGGTGAGACCTGCCTCAGATATAAACCTACTATTACACCTGAACAGCACATCTTTACTGAGGGAATCACGACCGCTCTCTCATGTATATAGACCTACTATTACACCTGAACAGCACATCTTTACTGACAATCACGACCGCTCTCTCATGTATATAGACCTAGTATTACACCTGAACAGCACATCTTTACTGAGGGAATGACATAAACCGCTTCTCATGTATATAGACCTACTATTACACATGAACAGCACATCTTTACTGAGGGAATCACGTAGACCGCTCTCTCATGTATATAGACCTACTATTACACCTGAACAGCACATCTTTACTGAGGGGATCACGTAGATCGCTCTCTCATGTATATAAACATACTATTACACCTGAACAGAACATTTTTACTGAGGGGATCACGTAGACCGCTCTCTCATGTATATAAACCTACCATTATACCTGAACAGCACATCTTTACTGAGGGAATCACGTAGACCGCTCTCTCATGTATATAGACCTACTATTACACCTGAACAGCACATCTTTACTGAGGGGATCACGTAGATCGCTCTCACATGTATATAAACATACTATTACACCTGAACAGCACATCTTTACTGAGGGAATCACGTAGACCGCTCTCTCATGTATATAGACCTACTATTACACATGAACAGCACATCTCTACTGAGGGAATCACGTAGACCGCTCTCTCATGTATATAACCTAGTATTACACCTGAACAGCACATCTTTACTGAGGGAATGACATAAACCGCTTCTCATGTATATAGACCTATATTACACATGAACAGCACATCTTTACTGAGGGAATCACGTAGACCGCTCTCTCATGTATATAGACCTACTATTACACCTGAATAGCACATCTTTACTGAGGGAATCACGTAGACCGCTCTCTCATGTATATAAACCTACTATTACACCTGAACAGAACATCTTTACTGAGGGGATCACGTAGACCGCTCTCTCATGTATATAAACCTACCATTACACCTGAACAGCACATCTTTACTGAGGGAATCACGTAGACCGATCTCTCATGTATATAAACCTACTATTACACCTGAACAGCACATCTTTACTGAGGGAATCACGTAGACCGCTCTCTCGTGTATATAAACCTACTATTACACCTGAATAGCACATTTTTAATGAGGGAATCGCATAGACCGCTCTCTCATGTATATAGACCTACTATTACACCTGAACAGCACATCTTTACTGAGGGAATCACGTAGACCGCTCTCTCATGTATATAACCTACTATTACACCTGAACAGCACATCTTTACTGAGGGAATGCCATAGACCGCTCTCATGTATATAGACCTACTATTACACCTGGACAGCACATCTTTACTGAGGGAATGACATAGACCGCTCTCTCATGTATATAGATCTACTATTACAAGTGAACAGCACATCTTTGAGGGAATCACGTAGACCGCTCTCTCATGTATATAGACCTACTATTACACCTGCACAGCGCATCTTTACTGAGGGAATCACGTAGACCGCCCTCTCATGTATATAGACCTACTATTACACCTGAACAGCACAGCTTTACTGAGGGAATCACGTAGAGCGTTCTCTCCTGTATATAGGCCTACTATTACACCAGAACAGCACATCTTTACTGAGAGAATCACGTAGACCGCTCTCTCGTGTATATAAACCTACTATTATACCTGAACAGCACATCTTTACTGAGGGAATTACGTAGACCGCCCTTTCCTGTATATAGACCTACTATTATACCTGAACAGAACATCTTTACTGAGGGAATCACGTAGACCGCTCTCTCATGTATATAGACCTACTATTACACCTGTACAGCACATCTTTACTGAAGGGATGACATAGACCGCTCTCTCGTGTATATAAACCTACTTTTACACCTGAACGGCACATCTTTACTGAGGGAATCACGTCGCTCTCTCCTGTATATAGACCTACGCCACCCGCGCACATCTTTACTGAGGAATCACGTAGATCGCTCTCTCCTGTATATAGACCTACTATTACACCTGAACAGCACATCTTTACTGAGGGAATCACGTAGATCGCTCTCTCCTGTATATAGACCTACTATTACACCTGAACAGCACATCTTTACTGAGGGAATCACGTAGAACGCTCTCTCCTGTATATAGACCTACTATTACACCTGAACAGCACATCTTTACTGAGGGAATCACGTAGATCGCTCTCTCCTGTATATAGACCTACTATTACACCTCTGCAGCACATCTTTACTGAGGGAATCACGTAGATCGCTCTCTCATGTATATAGACCTACTATTACACCTGAACAGCACATCTTCACTGAGGGAATCACGTAGATCGCTCTCTCCTGTATATAGACCTACTATTACACCTGAGCAGCACATCTTTACTGAGGGAATGACATAAACCGCTTCTCATGTATATAGACCTACTATTACACATGAACAGCACATCTTTACTGAGGGAATCACGTAGACCGCTCTCTCATGTATATAGACCTACTATTACACCTGAACAGCACATCTTTACTGAGGGAATCACGTAGATCGCTCTCTCATGTACAAGGGGTAAAAGCGTTCGGTGTCCGGTTTTTCACGTATATTATCGTTCTATTATCGTTTGAAACGCGTTTCAATAGCGTTCTAAACGCGTTTTGTATTCGTTTCGTTTGCTTCTCAAAGAACGCGTTTATACCTCGCAAGCGCGTTTGATCATCGGTATGTTCATTTATCTTTCGTTTCGTTTCGCTTAAAACGCGTTTCACGAACGCGTTTATGAACGCGTTTGAAACGCGTTTTGAAAACGCGTTTCGAAACGCGTTTTGGAAACGCATTTCCGAACGCGTTTTATTGTTGTTGTTGTTGTTAAATAAGCATCACCGTCCACACCACGGTTGCTTCATCGGGCGAGAATACTATTTGGTCTGTTTTTTTTATTTGTGCAATGGTTCGGCGACTGAGTGTTGATCAAAACCCGCATGGAATCAAGGGCAGGCGAAATGCTTTTTCGGTTCGGTATCACACGCCTGACTAATCATTTCGCTTGGTACGGGAAGACAAATATTTCTTCTCTTGGTGAACGAAAAGATTTTAGCTTGCGTTTGAAACGCGTTTTGAAAACGCGTTTCGAAACGCGTTTTGGAAACGCGTTTCGTAACGCGTTTTATTGTTGTTGTTGTTAAATAAGCATTACCGTCCACATCAGGGTTGCTTCGTCGGGCGAGAATATTATTTGGTCTGTTTTTTTTTATCTTTGTACAACGGCCACTGAGTGTTGGTCAAAAGCTGCATGGAGTCAAGGTCAGGCGAAACGCTTTTTCGGCTCGGTATAACATGCCTGATTGATCATTTCGCTTGGTACGGGAAGACATATATTGCTTCGCTTGGTGAACGAAAAGATGTAATCTTAGCGCAATATATAAACGAAACGAATTACCGGACACAGAACGTGTTTACCCTTGTATATTAAAGGCTATGCCACATATATTTATAGCACAGGGATTATAATAGCGGATGGGGAAAGCCCCGACACGTGGACTTCCTGGCCTAACAGAACACAAATTTGCACGAAGTCGAACGAAAAGAGAAACCCGTTCGAAACGCGTTTATAAAACGCATTCACAAACGCGTTTCGATCAGAGCAAACGCGTTTGACGAGGGAAACGCGTTTTGATAAAATAAAAATTAAGCGATATTGAAAGCGTTTAGTTTACTATAATCGTTTGGTAAGCGTTTGAAACGCGTTTACATTTCGTTCCGTTCGCGTTTCGTTAGGTCAAACTAAACGAAAATAACCGGACACCGAACGCTTTTACCCCTGTATATAAACCTACTATTACACCTGAACAGAACATCTTTACTGAGGGGATTACGTAGACCGCTCTCTCATGTATATAAACCTACTATTACACCTGAACAGCACATCTTTACTGAGGGAATCACGTAGACCGCTCTCTCATGTATATAAACCTACTATTACACCTGAACAGCACATCTTTACTGAGGGAATCACGTAGACCGCTCTCTCATGTATATAAACCTACTATTACACCTGAATAGCACATTTTTAATGAGGGAATCGCGTAGACCGCTCTCTCATGTATATAGACCTACTATTACACCTGAACAGCGCATCTTTACTGAGGGAATCACGTAGACCGCTCTCTCATGCATATAGACCTACTATTACACCTGAACAGCACATCTTTACTGAGGGAATCACGTAGATCGCTCTCTCCTGTATATAGACCTACTATTACACCTGAACAGCACATCTTTACTGAGGGAATCACGTAGACCGCTCTCTCATGTATATAAACCTACTTTTACTCCTGAACAGCACATCTTTACTGAGGGAATCAAGTAGATCGCTCTCTCCTGTATATAGACCTACTATTACACCTGGGCAGCACATCTTTAGAGAGGGGATCACGTAGACCGCCCTTTCCCGTATATAGACCTACTATTACACCTGGACAGCACATCTTTAGGGAGGGGATCACGTAGACCGCTCTCTCATGTATATAGACCTACCATTACACCTGAACAGCACATCTTTACTGAGGGAATCACGTAGACCGTTCTCTCATGTATATAGACCTACCATTACAGCTGAACAGCATATCTTTGCTGAGGGAATCACGTAGACCGCTCTCTCATGTATATAGACCTACTATTACACCTGAACAGCACATCTTTACTGAGGGAATCACGTAGATCGCTCTCTCATGTATATAAACCTACCATTACACCTGAACAGCACATCTTTACTGAGGGAATCACGTAGACCGCCCTTTCCTGTATATAGGCCTACTGTTACACCTGAACAGCACATCTTTACTGAGGGAATCACGTAGACCGCTCTTTCATGTATATAGACCTACTTTTACACCTGAACAGCACATCTTTACTGAGGGAATCACGTAGATCGCTCTCTCCTGTATATAGACCTACTATTACACCTGGGCAGCACATCTTTAGAGAGGGGATCACGTAGACCGCCCTTTCCCGTATATAGACCTACTATTACACCTGGACAGCACATCTTTAGGGAGGGGATCACGTAGACCGCTCTCTCATGTATATAGACCTACCATTACACCTGAACAGCACATCTTTACTGAGGGAATCACGTAGACCGTTCTCTCATGTATATAGACCTACCATTACAGCTGAACAGCATATCTTTGCTGAGGGAATCACGTAGACCGCTCTCTCATGTATATAGACCTACTATTACACCTGAACAGCACATCTTTACTGAGGGAATCACGTAGATCGCTCTCTCATGTATATAAACCTACCATTACACCTGAACAGCACATCTTTACTGAGGGAATCACGTAGACCGCCCTTTCCTGTATATAGGCCTACTGTTACACCTGAACAGCACATCTTTACTGAGGGAATCACGTAGACCGCTCTCTCATGTATATAGACCTACTATTACACCTGAACAGCACATCTTTACTGAGGGAATCACGTAGACCACCCTTTCCTGTATATAGACCTACTATTGCATCTGAACAGCACACCTTTACTGAGGGAATCACGTAGACCGCTCTCTGATGTATATAGACCAACTATTACACCTGAACAGCACATCTTTACTGAGGGAATCACGTAGACCCCCCTTTCCTGTATATAGACCTACTATTACACCTGAACAGCACATCTTTAGGGAGGGGATCACGTTGACCGCCCTTTCCTGTATATATACCAAATATTATACTCGAGCTGCACATGTTAACTGGGGGATGACGTAGACCGCCCTTTCCTCTCTTTTGACCTAGTATTACACCTGAGCGACACAGCTGTGCTGAGGACATCACGTAGGTCGCCATTTCCTGTTTATAGGCGTAATATTACACCCGGACAGCACATCTTTAGGGAGGGGATCAGGTAGATCGCCCTTTCCTGTATATATACTAAATATTATACTCGAGCTGCACATGTTAACTGGGGGATCACGTAGACCCCCCTTTCCTGTATATAGACCTACTATTACACCTGAACAGCACATCTTTAGGGAGGGGATCACGTAGACCGCCCTTTTCTGTATATATACCAAATATTATACTCGAGCTGCACATGTTATCTGGGGGATGACGTAGACCGCCCTTTCCTGTCTTTTGCCCCAGTATTACACCTGAGCGACACAGCTGTGCTGAGGACATCACGTAGGTCGCCATTTCCTGTTTATAGGCGTAATATTACACCTGAGCATCACATGTTTACTTGAGGGGATGACAAATACCGCCCTTTCCTGTATATAGGATTAGTATTACACATGAGCAGCACATCTTTACTGAGGGGATCGCGTAGACCACCCTCACCTGTATATAGATGTAGTATTACACATGAGGGACACATATGCACTGAGGGGATCGCGTAGACCACCCTCTCCTGTATATAGATGTAGTATTACACATGAGGGACACATATGCACTGAGCGGATCGCGTAGACCACCCTCTCCTGTATATAGATGTAGTATTACACATGAGGGACACATATGCACTGAGGGGATCACGTAGACCACCCTCTCCTGTATATAGACCTACCGTATTACACCTGAGCGACACATGTTTACTGAGCGGATGATGTAAACTGCCCTCTTATGTATATAAACAAACCAGACTGGTAAATGAGCGTTAGTTATAGATATACTGCACCAGTGATAAATGCTTATATTAAGAATACCGGTATGAAAAATTAATAAGAAACATTATTACCCAAACAACATTTTTATCGTGTTATTAATGCATCATGGTGAAAGCGTGAACACGTAAATATATTATGAATGTTTGACTGGTGTGCGCCCAAGGGGGAATCGATATAGAATGACTTAAAACATAATTGTTAACGTTGTATTGTCATGTGTTGTTGTTGTTATATTTGTAATATTTGTACCGCCGGTGCTAGTGCAGTACCAACTCACGATGTAATCCGGAGTTTGATTTCTTTCGTCCACTGACGAAACACAGCGTTTTCTTAACTTCAAACGCTTTTGTCACAGCGTCAGCTTCTTCCACATTATGAACGAATCCGTTCATATCATTTCCCAAAGAATGCCACAAATGATGCCATCCGTTTACTTTCATATTAGCCGCCATGATAACTTTGAGGGCGTGAAATATATTGGCTTATTAATATTTATAAGGTCACGTTTGTATGCTGAATATTCATGAGATGACGAGGGCGGTCTCCTTAAGTGTTTACCTGCTGGAAGCGGCCAGCTACGAGTAACTCGTGAAGCATGATGGGAAGTGGAACCCGACTACAGAAGCAAATTGTAATGTATTGCAAAGAGGGTACCCCATTATTTCAATATTGTCCAGAATGTGGCTTCAAAATTTCGTCGGGAACCATAGCAAACCGTATTAGAAATCACGTGAGTCGTGGGTTCCCCATATGACAATTATTTGGCGGGAGATTTCACGTTGCTCTCCTAGTCTTCAGTCCGATCTACGGAGGTAACAAGGAGGCCAGTGGCGATCTGCTGGTGTGTATTTTCTCCCCGCTCGGAGAAGAGTAGATTATATATCCCAGAAATGTCCCAGATTGATTGTGCTTGGTGAATTTGAGGGTATGCCCGAACCCGGTGAATCGCTCGTAGATAACTTTCTGTCCGTCTGGGCCAAAGAACACAAGGCTCTGTTTCAATGACCTCCGTATAATCTTTCAGTGCCTCCACTCTGTGCACTACTGTCAAGGATGAGAGTGCCAGATTCGGTTGGTCTGCACAATGATTTTGAAGTTTTTCTTCAGTTTATCCGTTTTGCCAGACGAAATATGTCAGAACCCAAAATCAAGAACTTTCGCCAGTGACAGCAATATTCCAGCGGGACCTGCAGATGCCGTAAACATCTCTCGCCAAGTAGCATTTGCTAGATCCTATGTTGAATGTGACAATTTTAATCAACGCCACAAAACATATTGCAGAAACTTATAAAACAGGGCTATACCATCAAATGCCTCAACTCAAAGTTTCTCAAATTTGGCGATACTTATCGCTTGCTGATGGCAATATACGAGCGTAGCGTGCAAGAGTTGTGATGTTACGTTTCGTAACCCGTGCCAATTCCGCTCAACCCGGGGCTATTGTGTTCATATGAACAGTTGCAATTAAAGCGTAACAAATACATCATTCTCTAGATAACAACTCATTAATCTTATGGATTAATAATACTGATCAGCGATACGGATTTGATGTTTTTGGAACTACATGATATCTTGGCGGCATCATTGAAAACTGTTGACCGCTCTCTCAACAATGTGTGGTCATTTCCCAACTATTTTATGATAAAATAAACAAGTTAGGCATTATTTTGTCTCGCAATGAAAACCACAGGGATACGAAAATCTAAATCAAGCAAATGTTTCAGTTCTGGTTAACCGACTATCGTATTAATAACAATGACCAATGCAGCTTCAACGAAGTAAATATGTATACTGAGAATTCTTCATTTCCTAGATGGAGAAAGGCTGGCTGCTGAAGTCCATTATTCCACAAGTCACTTTAATCCTATGAATCAAATCTATTCAATACATTTATAACATTAGAAAACAAATATTGTGAATATTTCACAATATTTTCATTCATACGGTAAACATGTACCGATTTTTTTTTAAATCCTGCAATCCAATGAGGAATGTATATCTTCAAATATATTTTGGAAGAGATAGGCTTTGCCTTCAAATCGTAAAAATATTTCGAAACGTTTACTAATATTAGTATAATTTTATTCATGACAATATTCCTGCTATTTCCTCGGTTGTATCTATAACCAAATCTACCTGGAGTACATTTTACATTATGTGGAGACAAAAACATTTGCACCAACTTATGTTTTATTCGTATTTATTCATATTATATGAATGTAAGGGCAAAAACATGCATTACCCAAGATGTGAAATGCTTTCATTTCCACCAGCCGTCTATACCGGTACCATAACTAAAATGTTCTAAAAGTATTAAAAAAAACATCACATTCCAGGACCACGTGAAGGCTGACCGTTCACAAGGGGAACGTTCATGTTACCTGTATATATTGGCGGGTTATATTGGATTCTTTGTACAGCCTGTCTATTCCGTTTGTGTCTCAATGACATATTAAGATATAGAGGAGTATTGAAGCGAAACTCCTTCTTTGTGTGCCAGGCTTGAAAAACACGCTTTATGTCTTTTTTCTAATTCTCACAGTCCACTTCTCTCAATTCAAAATATAAACGAATATCACGTGATAGATGTTTTCACCAAAAACGTATTCAGAGAACTTTTCATGGAAGGGATAAAAACCGGGCGTGTGTGGGATCTACAGGTGTCTGACCTAGAATTTTAAGCATTGACGTGGCATGTGTGATCTAGTACGCATTGATACACCTGTCAGCAGAAACCATCTAGCAACTTGTTATGCTCCTATTGACTGCTATTTGAAAACACGCGATTCTTGGAAAGCAATATTTTTCCCCGAAAACTTTTGTGTCAAAACTGAAGAAAAACCTATGAGCACGTTATCCACTACATAGAGCATCTCTCCTGCACCAGTGAGCAGGGAGTGTGGCCACACCCCCCTTCTTCCCGAATAAAAATAGCCTTTTTCAATAATGATCTTTCAATGCACAGTCGGTATTTGTACCAATGACGCTAAACGCTCAGTATTGCAGTTTAAGTACTCAGTTCAATTGGGCAGATTTCAGATAACATATTTCTATGACGTTCTTTGGGAGACAATGAATACGTGATTGGGATATCAAAATATTTGGAACAGGCATGAATACGTGTTGGATGTATAAAACCTTGGCGTCGGCTTTCAGCCCATCTTCATTTTATCCAGCCAGTTTCTACTCTACGTTCCCACTTCGAACCTGCCTTGATTTATCTGATTCCCATCAGTGTTCAAATTCCGAGGTCTAAATTTCACCTACGAATATTCGACGAACCAATCAGAACCTACACACACGGATTGTGTGTAGAAAGACGTCATCCTCAAGTAGTGGCGTCCTTTCTCCTAATATGGTGTTTTCTATTAGCCCCTATATAGGTCAACCAATCAATAACGCTCTTCTATATGACACATTTCGAAATTCAAATGTTTTCGATGTCAGTGACGTCTCGAGTCTATTTATAAATTCTTTGAACATTGAAGGGGACCAGATATATCAAGGAAAGTTCGAAGTGAAAACGTAGAAATTGACTTGATAAAATGAAGATGCTTTCAGCCAGACTATCATTTGGTCATTTTACCTGAACTGAATCATCATGACGGGAAACCTAAGAGGATGTATGGGCGATTAATAAGAAAAGGCGAAGTTATAAATACTCATATAGCCTACCCAATGCGCTAAAACCAGAATGCAAAAGTGATACGGTATCGGTAACACAAAGCACAGTGGTTTGGGTAGCAGTGGGTTTCTTCGTCGATGATGTTGTTGTTGTGATTATATATTTTTTTCATTTCAAGAATATAATTATTTTCAACCTTTTCATGCATAAAAATGACAGTGGATATCATAAAAATGCCTTCTGTATGACATACATCGATCTACGTACCCCTCTACTAGCTCTGCATCTAAATGACAAGTGACGCGACTATAATGTTAAACTAAAATGCCGGCATACGGACAACCCATTTCGCAACACAGTCCTTTTCAGTCCATTTAATTTCCCTATGAAGTCCCTCGTTGTTCAATGCCCGTCGCTTTATTGGCACTTCCATACAGAATTCTACAAGTATAATGCATACATTCCGAGGGAAATCCAAAGAAATCCCGTCAAAATATGTTAATGATGCTACTGGAAAACTCTCTGAAGTGCTCTCAGCAAATAGTGGGGCGGATAAGTGCCATTTTAGGGGTCAATACTTCAAATGGTGATACAAGCATGAAACCATTCTGATCAGGTCATATTTCAAGAAAAGCAATTGAGCCACTTGAAAATTCAAGATGGCCGCCATTTTCAAGATGGCCGCCTTTTTCTTCTGTTAATTTTCACTTTCAACACATAAAATGGTACCGTTATTCGATTTTAAGTTATTTCGGTTATAATTGATAATTTTCTGAACATGCTGAAACTAACAGTGCAATTTAAAAAATCAAAAATTCCCATATTAGTAGTAGGAAGTGTGGAAATTGTGTCATATTTTTGCGCGCACAGAGTTATCTGCCCCTGAATATGTGGAGTCAAATGGAGCTGACGTCCCATCCGATGACGTCACTTCCGGGTCAGAGGTCACATCTGAGTCAAAGGTCATTTCCGGGTCAAAGGTCACTTCCGGTCACGTGACGGTCCAGCAAGACTTATCTGCCCCTAAATAAGATCCCAGGTACTTCAATGTTAATCTCCAGGATCTGTATGTTTGGGGTAGGAGTATTGGGGTGGTCATTTTTTTTTCTTTTGGATTTTGCTATGGGTTGTGGCACCTTGTTTTCTCTGTCTTACAATGTAGAACACAATGGTAGGGTCTCGTGGCCACGGGGTGATTTTCGCAAATTCAGAATGCGCATGCGTCGTGCATAGGCAGATCGGGGTCGACGTTTTGGGTTTGTGGTGGACCACCATTGATCTGATTGGGTCGTGTGAGGTATCAGTTTGAAGTACTCGTGGACTGGGCTGGTGTGGAGTGAAAGTATAGGGATATGATGCGCATGCGCAGGCAGGCAATTGTGGGAAAAGGACATTGGAATTGACGTTTTGTGGTAGACATGGAAAAATATTGGTCCAAATGGGTCGTGTGGTGTGTCATGTCGAAGCATTCGTAGGGGAGAATCCGACCGGACGGGTGTGTAGTGGAAATACCGTCCATATATACATGCGCAGTGGAAAAAGGTCATTGGAATGAGTACAGTCAGGCTGGGAGCGATATGCGCTTGGGCACTCGGGGAGATTCCGAAGGGTAAAGTAGCGCGTTTGGGGGAGAGGTGGACATTTTCGATCTGGCTACATGGTAGATTTAACTCAGCGTGTGCGTGTGTGGAAGAGGAGTAGGAGAAGGATGTGGAATGGGAGGAGGAATGGAGGTGAGTGTGTGAGTGAGTGAGGCGTGCCCAACACCCGTCTTAACGCGCTGACGCACTAATGATGGTGAGTGAGTGAGTGGTCATATAAGGTCGTTTGTAAACTATTAGCCTCAGACTGTATCCAAACATGAGTGGTATCCCATTGAAGCTCTTATCTGGTAGAGCCAGAGGGGTGGTGACACACATGTGCATGCGCAATAAGGAGTAGTAGAGAAAGGGGAGTTTCAAAGGTGATGATATGCCCCAGGCTCTTCAAGGTTATATGCATAGCAGTACTTGCAGCGAAAGAAGGGGAATCCCGCGTAACGCCTTAACACCTGTCTTAACGCACGTTAATGCTTTATCTCAACGCGTTAACGCCCTAGCATAACATTTTGATGCCATGACGCTGATAGATGAAAGAAAGAAAGATCAACTCGTTCACAAGTTTTCATATAGATTTTCTCCCCAATGTTACATCAACCCAAGCTGGGGGAGCCACGTTGGATATGTTTACAACTCAGGTATGTTTTTGTCTACTCAGAAGCCACCATTTGGCGCTGCATCTGTCATATTCGTTCTTGCCTTTAGATGCTGCTCTTGTCCAATCAGAATTCGACATTTCAGAAAGTTCAGTCTTCGACCATATTCGCTCTGATCCGTTTGTTCTAATCGTCGTAGGGCAAGCCACACAGCCAGAAAAACGGTGTTGGCCCAACACCATTTTTTAGTGTTGAGGCCAGTTCAACACCAATAAGTGGTGTTGAGAAACGGTGTTGACATAATTCATCACCAAAGTGTGGTGTTGAGGCCAGTTCAACACCAACAAACGGTGTTGAGAAAATGGTGTTGACCCAATCCAACACTGAAAAACGGTGTCGAGACCAGTTCAACACCAAAAAACGGTGTTGAAAGAATGGTGTTGAAAATCTAACACTGGAAATTGGTGTTCAACACCAAAAAACAGTGTTAAGAAAAGGATGTGTTCGACACCAGTTTAACGCCAAAACGGTGTTAACAGAATCGTGTTAAAATTCCAACATTGAAAAAAAAGGGTTATGTGAAACCCGGCTGGCTCGCGGTTTTGGTTTACGCCAATAAGAATGTTACCAACTACAAATTGAAATTTGAATTTACTTCAATTTCAAAATTTCAAATTTCAATTTAAGAAAAATGCAATTTGAATTGCCAGCCCTTATAAAAAATACCATGGTTTACAACAGATTGAACCATGGTAACCACGGTAATACCATGGTTGTCATCGTAATAACATGGTACATATGGTTTACATGGTACTACCATGGTAATACCATGATACAGATGTACCATGGTTCAATGTACCATGGTTACTCTGTTCAACTATGATAATACCATGGTACAGATGAACCATGGTTCAATATACCATGGTTAACCACTTTGAACAATAGTAATAGCATGGTACATAAAAACCATGGTACAATATACCATAGTTAACCAAAACATTATTTCCCCGATTTTGTGGCGTAATGTTGTTAGTGACAAAAAATACAATTGGAAGGATTTCAATTTACGACAAATAAATGAATGGATGCAAAGTTATATGCCTGTGAATAAATTTGAATGGCTGACAGAATGGCTTAGAAACCGGTGAAGTTAAACAAATGATGTTTACCAAATGTACTGATTGTAATTTGTATAGGCATGCCAATAGCGCCACGTGGTGCGAGGCAGGAGAGAAATGTTGACCTCTGAACGGTTATATATTCGGTACTCTGATGAACGCTTGGCCTGGAACCAAAGACATTCTTATTTTCCTGGCTGGAATCAGCGAGGCTTATAACATGTTTAATTGTGATCCCTGCATTAATTATGGAGATTATAAACAAGGATAGAGTCTCCCCGTAGTTCCCGGAAATAGGAAGTTCAACTCCACAAACTTTGACCCTGCAGGCTACGGCGCTGGCCTTGCTTCGACGAGAAGACGTCTCACGAATAGACTGGCTGCCGACCGCATGACAAAATTGCGTTTTGAAAGATAAGATTTTTGTAGCTGTCAGGGAGAAAAGTGATGAAAATCTTACTAGAATAAAATATAGTTTTGAATATCCCTAAAATATGCATATATTCGGCAAAACTAGCTGCCTGGCGAATAGAAAAGGGAAATGTGCGGATAGCTGACAGTCAACATGTGCTTCAAAGCTTTATACAATTTTTCCTAAATTTGAAGCGAATACGGAATTTTCAACTTTAATACAGGAGTATTTTTATCAAAAGGATTTGTCAGTTCAGTAGTTCAAGTTGCCGAATAAATCCTTCGTCGGATTTCGACTTGTCAGACAACAACACCTACACTAGTCAGGCTGACATTACGTCGCCAGGATTCTCTATTTTATTTTGTGTTTATCTGCGGTGATCAGTCAGGCTATTCGCCTCTTTCGCATGTGTCGATCACATGACCTGCTGGGCGAGTTCCGGTCGTTTGACGTCGTAAGATTTGCATGGAACATGCTAGTTTTTCGTTGACAGCGTCTGTTCTTTATGAGTGAAAATTATACAACTTGTCTTGCTCGAAAGCTAATGTACTTCTGAAATATTATCTACCAAAAACAAACTGCAAAACTACGTTTTAAAAATAATTTCCATTGACTTCAATGTTATTTTCGCGACCGTCAAATCTCCCGCAGGTTACGTCCCATAAGATAAGATAATATAATTCTTTATTGTACAAGCGTCAATGACTGACAGAGTACAAGAATCACATAACTATAACAACAGGTCAATTAATTCCAAACTTACAGGACATATAATATGTATCATATTTCCATATGCCGTCGGCTGGAACTCACCCAAAATGTACCACGTGACTGCACTTGTGCATCTCCCGAATTGTTGCTATACTTCGTTGATTTCCGTTTTTTTCCGAATGGCTGATCGATTCCGTCAAGTGTGAAATCGAAAACGAGGCTTCTCATACAACAATCTTGGCGGAAGGTCTGCGAACTGTAAATTATGGGACTGTAGTTAGTCCATGCAGTTCTCTGTCAAACGACAGAATGGGGATTACTGTTCGCGGAGTGAGATTCTAGCATTAATTTAGGGCTCCTAACTCTGTAATTTGTTGACACTCGTTGCTCGAGTCTCCCGTTGAGCAGCACAGCGTCGAGTCAAAGTTTGAAGGGTCCGAGATTAACAACAACACCACCAACAACAACAACAACAACAGAGACGCCTCAAAGCCCCCATGAAGTCGTGGCTTGCTTCGTTCTTTTCACCTTGTAATTATCAATTTTAAAAAGCTGAAAAGTCCAACCGCCTACAAAACAGACACTGATTCGACATCAAGTATCTCGATAACCGTCCACGAATAAGTTGACTGAACTATGCCACCATGGCATGCAAGCTAGCTGTCTACGAATTTTTCAACGAGGATAATGCTCTGGAAATAGCCGACACTTCTCGCATTATCAGTAGATCGCGGGATGAGCTCAACAATGATTCCCGGGACTTCGAATCCATATGCGAGTTGAAATGGCCACAGCGCAATACAATAGTTGTTCCAGCCAAAGTTTTGGGATTCCGTGGTAAGTTACTGTAATAAATAAAATTATGTAATTCCGAGTGTTATTTATGTTCAATGTATCACTTGATATCTCATTTTTGTTTACCATATATTTGTTGTTGTTTATCATATATTTGTAGAATGGCCACCTTGCTTTAATGCTGAGCAACAGGAAAACGTAATGGGGGGGGGGGGGGGCTGGCCCCTCCACTTGTTGGGGCCGCAGTGTTATAAGTCCTATCTTAGATAGCTCCGGTTCGACATTTAACATGGCTGGTATAGAATTCAGTCCCCCTTCCCCTTTCCAAATGTGCTTCATGGCTCCTGTAAACAATTCGATTCATAGCATGAATAAGAGGGGGATAACATTAAGTATGTTGTTAACATTAAGTTATGTGATATTTCACTATTTCAGACAAGCGCCCCGAGCTGAAGTTCATACTGGACAGATGGAGAGAATATATCCGACATTAGGAAATCCCTTGGTAGGCTGGGAAGAGAACAGAGAGGCAAACGAACGATATCCACAAGACAATCCTCCAGTTCCAAAGATGCGGTAATTCTATATCAAGTGAAAAATCAGCTCAAATCAAGTTAAAGGGAACATAAACTCTGCGGTAAAACACCGTGGGAATTATACAAGAGTCCCGATAGATTTAAAAAATCGTGACAAATATTTTTTCTCATTTTTTTCCAATGAATGAGACAGACGCAAACATAGAAAATACCGTGATTTGGAATTTCTTGGGGGCGCCGCCATGTTTATTTTGGGCAGGATTTTTATCCAATGGGAAAGCGTGAAATTCAGTTGTGCCGATAATCTCCTACGTCATCGGACGTTCTCTGCGTCGAGATAACATGGTGCAGTTTGTGCCAAACTTCCGTTACGATACCATGCCGTTTTCGGCCGTATACGATAGAACACTCCGCCTTTTAAATGTTTCTAATCTAACTGTTGGTGGAAGTGTTGTAGCCATTTCGCTTATTCGCGGCCACAATCGATCAAACAAATCCCAAAATCAGACGAGCGCGCCAACAACAATATTTCCGTCGACACATCCACACACAACTGTATCTGTTTTGCTTACATGTACATATGTTGCACTGAGTCATTTCATTCAGTTGTGAATGGGAAAGGGGCACAGTGGCCTGGCCTGTGGGATGTTGGATGGTCAATGTCTACGTGTGGTTGTTTTCAGTACCGGTAGGTTATGGGAATTGATGGATATATATTTTTTTTTCTAGGTGTGTTTCTCTGTCATCTTTGGCTCGATTGGGGTCATTCTCTATGATGTCGAACCGGGTTACTGCAGTTTTTGATTGTCTGACGTGCCCAGCCCTCTGTGACATATATTCTTTTATTCTATATCATGGAGGGCAGGGTATGGTTGATAGTTGTTGAGTGTGGTGGCTCGGCTTGACATTGTGGGGGGTGACTTTAGTTGAGCCGGTGATGGAGGAGAGATACACTTGGAGGGAATGTTTAAGAAAAAGGAAAGATCGATTTTTTTGTTTTGTATATTTATTGATTTTCATGATTTGCTGGAAATAATTATGCATGGACGTCGGCCGTCCGATATCCTACAGGCCAGGCTGCTGTGGGGAGGGGGGTGCTGATTTAGTTTCAATTCGATTCATATTAAGTATGTTGTTAACATTAAGTTATGTGATATTTCACTATTTCAGACAAGCGTCCCGAGCTGAAGTCCTTACTGGACAGACTTCTGGATGGAGAGAATATATACAACATTAGGAAATCCCTTGGTAGGCTGGGAAGAGAACAGAGAGGCAAACGAACGATATCCACACGACAATCCTCCAGTTCCGAAGATGAGGTAATTCTATAGCAAGTGAAAAATCAGCTCAAATTAAGTTAAGGATATGTAACTTCCCTTCAATGGATGCGTATTCGCCACAACACACCTCAGAAGAATTTTGATTGCGGAACTGGATAACTGTCTGTATGTTTGATTTTCTCCTTGTATTTCAGGGGCCGCGGAGCTGGTGGGAGGGGAACAGTCCAACATTTAACTTGACCGGTATAGAGTTCAGTCCCCTCAATTTCAAATGTGCTCTGCGGCTCCTGAATTATAACAAGGTGTAATATGGCTAGATTGTTTCTAGCATACATTTTGTTCTATTTCATCAAGTATTCTGTCGCAATAAATGAGCATTTAAAAAAATTATTGTGACAGTTATTTTCCATAATTAAAAAAACACAGAATGTAGATATGCATTACGTATGCTAGATTATTAACTCCTCACTGTTATCTTTAATGAATTCATTTTGTATTTTTAGAATGAAAGGCCAAGAAAGACAAACAAGGAAAGCAAAGTAACTAGCGAGAAGAGGGCTGAAAGGGACATCTTGTCGATTCTCAAATAAAGAAATTGGCAGAAACAAGTATGTACATAAGGCTGCAGTGTCCAATAAACACTTCTTTATGTGGCAATTATATTTTCATTGGTGAAGCGTTAATGTGTTATATCCCATGATCCAGAAAATGTGAATATATGTCAAGTTTGCCATATCTTTCAGATCAAATATATTTATTGTTCACAGATCAATACACAATCATACAATATTATACAATTATTTGATCCCAATGAGGTAAATATGTTTTATGTACTAGAGAAAAACAATATTTGTCGAGGCCAAGGGTTCCCACGCAAGAGGAAGTAACTCAAAATTAACTCAAAATGTATATTGAGTCGATCACCTCCCTTGTCGTATCATGGCCGTGATAGTGTTAAAGTAATGTAAATCTCTAGTTTTCAACTCTTCCAATACAAAGGGAAGTAACTATAGGTTTTACTCTCATAAATCATACTGATGTCTTGATTTCATTTAGAATATTTGTTTGGGGGCCTTTTGGAATATTTTCTTTGAAAAGAAGTGAAGCCAAATTACTCAAAATGTAGTGTATTTGAAAGAACTTGGAATATTTCAAAAGAAATAAAGAATTAATCATTTATTTTTGTGAAAGGCCTACATGGATTCCTGTTTTTGTTTGACTTTATCCTTGTCGACCAAAACTGAAATACAACCTTCACCACTTACTGCCTCGTACATATTAGGTTTACAAATTCTTATGTTGATTCCTTTTCTTTTCCAGAGGTAATCCAGCAGTACCATCCAAGCAAGACGACATCTGATATCCATTATTACATGAGGGAGAAACTGAACAACTCAGCGAAGAATTTCATCAGGAAACAGAAAAAACTCAACAGTAGATATGTGATATGATACGGCTTATAGCATTGGACACACCGGTTCTCGTCAGATCACCAACGTTAAGCTCGGTCATTACTTGGATGGGTGACCGGGCACTATACTGGCTGGACTGATTAATGTCCAGGGTAATGGGAACTGTGAGCACTCGCGTTCTGGCAGATGTAGGCACCGTCATGATATGACTGAAACAAGGTTGAAAACGACTACTTCTTTCTCTATCTACACCTAGTTAACATACTAGTACACGGAACCAAATTGACAGCTATATGCTATGTTTGCATGAGGTCTTATTAAACCTTTATCAATCACTTCAACTGCTTTAGTTTCTTGAGCATTCAGTCTCTTCAATTCATCTGATGTGAATGCAGATTTATTCCAGTACAATGCCAGACTTAATACCATGGTACGAACCACTATGTTTTTGGTCAATTTCATCATCGTTTTACAATGGTGTATGCAGTTTGTCACAGTACATGTACCATGTAAAGCCATTGAACCTGTAAAGCCATGGTACATGTACTGTGGTCATAGCCCGGTACCATGGTAGAGCCATACTACATGTAGCATGGTCAAACCATGGTTCTATGGAAAAACTATGGTACTAGTATTCGGTTTGTTCTTTTCTGTACAAGGGAAAGTAAGCTTGCTCAACAGTGAAACTTTGCACAGTAGCTAAACTTTCACACTACATTGAATGCCCTTCATCTGTCCATACTGGAGATTTATATTGGTCATGTGAAAGGGACGGCAAGTTCATACTAGGCCGATGAGATCAAATGTGGCAGTGGCCTCTAGTTATACAGGAGTGTCATAATGTCCTACAATGAAATATTACAGATTGCGTTTTTATAATATATGTTATTTGTCTATCAATCTTGTTTTGGTTTTTCATTCATCTCAATTGATACACCCTTTTCATTTGCTGATAGATCAGTTTTGATGCGGACAACACCAAATAACAGCGTTAACTAACACTGATAAATGGTGTTGAAGCGGGCTCAACACCGTTCTGCAGTGTTGACTGACAAGTGCAGATGCTGGTTCAACACCAATTAACAGTGTTAAATAACACCAATAAATGGTGTTGAAGCTGGCTCAACACCACTTTTTAGTGTTGACCGACGAGTGCGGATGCTGACTTAACACCGAATAACGGTGTTAACTAACACCAATAAATGGTGTTGGGGCAATATGGTGTAGGCTCTAACTCAACACTGTTTTTTGGTGTTGAAGTCAACACCAATTAACAGTGTTAAATAACACCAATAAATGGTGTTGAAGCTGGCTCAACACCCTTTTTTAGTGTTGACTGACAAGTGCTGATGCTGGCTCAACACCAATTAACAGTGTTAAATAACACCAATAAATGGTGTTGAAACCGGCTCAACACCATTTTTTAGTGTTGACCGACGAGTGCGGATGCTGACTCTACACCGAATAACAGTGTTAACTAACACCAAATAATGGTGTTAACTAACACCAATAAATGGTGTTGGGGAAATATGGTGTAGGCTCTAACTCAACACTGTTTTTTGGTGTTGAAGTCAACACCAATTTTTAGTGTTAATTAACACCATTTTTCTGACTGTGCAGGATACTGTAAGGGCAACATGTTCTAGAACAGCTGTTTGCGCATTTTGATCGCATTTTGCAGGGTCTTGGTGGGTGGTAGCCTAATATTCTCTCCAAAGTGACGCGTGTGTGGGGTCGCCTTTCATTTCAAGCGGTAACAGGGTATATTGGTCAGAGATCGCCATGGCTGTTCTCC
>JAVTVY010008535.1:0-48892 GCA_036873755.1 Hanleya hanleyi
CTGCTTTCAGCAGGCAGAGAAAACAGCGAAATAAGCACCTCATGTGTAGAGGCGCGCACAGCTTAAAATTTTGACGGTAAAAGTTTGACAAGAAGTTGGTCACCTTGTAGCGCTTGAAATAAACTACTTCCTGTCGAAAGATGAATGTCTAAACTTAATTAGGGAACCAGCGACGTACCGTTTTGTTAATACTGCCGAACGTTTAAATTATTTAGGAGTCTGAGGCCTACTACATCAACATTTTCTGAACGCATTTGACCAAACTGTGTTGGAAAATCGACTCTAGGTAAGGTATACACCGCTAAATTGGGTATCGTAGCTCAACTTATTTATTGTTTGGTGGGAATTCGCAAGATTCCATTCAATGTGGGGGTTGAGGTCGGGTGGAATCGTTTTATTAAGGGGGAGGGGGTATATTTGTTGTGTGATTTTACTGATTAAAATCGGCTATTCGTGACATTTATCAGCCGTTTACCGTTTCAAATCTGTACGACCAAGATATATTTTCAAGTTACACTGAATAGATTGATTTTTTTTTGTATTTTGTGGATTTACATCATCTGGTGCCCTGCTGAAATGCTAAAATGGTCGAAAATGCTGATTTCTGGTGAGAACGTGTGATCATTGTAATGTCCATATTTGTCTCAAAATGAACTGGCCGATATCAGCACTGATCCAATCAGTCTCACGGTATAACAGAATGATCAGAGACCCGGCTGAGGATGCTTAAGTTGTCAGATACAGACATTGCAGACTAGTTTTAACTGGATTATCCTCCATCTTTGGATTTTTTTACCTGCATCAGTGGCTATTTATTCACTCTCAGTGGAACTCAGAAACCTGAAATAATTGTCAAGGTTATGAGAAGTAGCTGAACTCTGATGCCTGCAATAATAATACAATATCTGGTACAGAAAGATTCGTTTGACCCTGGCTAACGTCTGACATACACCGGAAGGGTCATCCTGAATTTATATGCCTGACATGGGGGGTGGGGACAGATTTTGTAATATTATTTGCATTGTCCTCCTTTCGAATTGGCATTTTTTGGTATCTATTTGTAGAAGAAACATTCCTGGTTAATATATAACTGAATTCGACAGTTTGACGCTTCTGGTTTTTCAGCAAAATCAAATTTAAATCACAAAATTGCCGAAAATTAGCGTTTTTAAGAGTATCGTATCGCAAAAATGACAATAATTCAATGGAAGGACCAACACGCTAGTGACAGGTTTCCAAATATGTAGGAATATATGGGTCATCCATTCAAGAACTAATCATAGCGTTTGTTATGGTATCTTTACAAATCCGGACCTGATCGCCAAGTCCAGATGTGTGCTTTAGCTAGCCGAAAACGGTTGTATTTTCATGGGGGTACATGTAGCAAAAACCGCATAGCGCGCAAAGTATTTTTGATGAAAACGCGTGAAATTTTTCAAGCTTCCGGGCAATTGAATGATGCAAGCCCATGTCTGATATCAGACTGATTGGATGAAATAAGCCCACCTAATAGGCCTCAGGCTCCTAAATAAAAAAAAGTCCCGATCCGTTAACCCCTAAACGTAATCTCTGCCAAAGACCAGAATTTTCCCGATTTTTTTCCGCCTTCATTGCAACGATTAATAGAAAGCCGTTGGTACCACTGGCAAGTATTGTATTGTTCTATTCAGCTACAAATTTTATTTCGATTCACTGCTCGATAACATGCCTCGCCGGGGGCACTATTTGCGGGGCCTAGGCACTGCTTTTCAGCAGGCGGAAAACAGCGAAATGAGCACCTCATGTGTAGAGGCGCGCACAGCTTAAAATTTTGACGGTAAAAAGTTTGACAAGAAGTTGGTCACCTTGTAGCGCGAAATAAACTACTTCCTGTCGAAAGATGAATGTCTAAACTTAATTAGGGAACCAGCGACGTACAGTTTTGTTAATACTGCCGAACGTTTAAATTATTTAGGAGTCTGAGGCCTACTACATCAGCATTTTCTGAACGCATTTGACCAAACTGTGTTGGAAAATGGACTCTAGGTAAGGTATACACCGCTAAATTGGGTATCGTAGCTCAACTTATTTATTGTTTGGTGGGAATTCGCAAGATTCCATTCAATGTGGGGGTTGAGGTCGGGTGGAATCGTTTTATTAAGGGGGAGGGGGTATATTTGTTGTGTGGTTTTACTGATTAAAATCGGCTATTCGTGACATTTATCAGCCGTTTGCCGTCTCAAATCTGTACGACCAAGATATATTTTCAAGTTACAGTGAATAGATTGATTTTTTTTTGTATTTTGTGGATTTACATCATCTGGTGCCTTGCTGAAATGCTAAAATGGTCGAAAATGCTGATTTCTGGTGAGAACGTGTGATCATTGTAATGTCCATATTTGTCTCAAAATGAACTGGCCGATATCAGCACTGATCCAATCAGTCTCACGGTATAACAGAATGATCAGAGACCCGGCTGAGGATGCTTAAGTTGTCAGATACAGACATTACAGACTAGTTTTAACTGGATTATCCTCCATCTTTGGATTTTTTTACCTGCATCAGTGGCTATTTATTCACTCTCAGTGGAACTCAGAAACCTGAAATAATTGTCAAGTTTATGAGAAGTAGCTGAACTCTGATGCCTGCAATAATAATACAATATCTGGTACAGAAAGATTCGTTTGACCCTGGCTAACGTCTGACATACACCGGAAGTGTCATCCTGAATTTATATGCCTGACATGGGGGGTGGGGACAGATTTTGTAATATTATTTGCATTGTCCTCCTTTCGAATTGGCATTTTTTGGTATCTATTTGTAGAAGAAACATTCCTGGTTAATATATAACTAAATTCGATAGTTTCACGCTTCTGGTTTTTTAGCAAAATCAAATTTAATTCACAAAATTGCCGAAAATTAGCGTTTTTAAGAGTATCGTATCGCAAAAATGACAATAATTCAATGGAAGGACCAACACGCTAGTGACAGGTTTCCAAATATGTAGGAATATATGGGTCATCCATTCAAGAACTAATCATAGCGTTTGTTATGGTATCTTTACAAATCCGGACCTGATCGCCAAGTCCAGATGTGTGCTTTAGCTAGCCGAAAACGGTTGTATTTTCATGGGGGTACATGTAGCAAAAACCGCGTAGCGCGCAAAGTATTTGATGAAAACGCGTGAAATTTTTCAAGCTTCCGGGCAATTGAATGATGCAAGCCCATGTCTGATATCAGACTGATTGGATGAAATAAGCCCACCTAATAGGCCTCAGGCTCCTAAATAAAAAAAGTCCCGATCCGTTAACCCCTAAACGTAATCTCTGCCAAAGACCAGAATTTTGCCGATTTTTTCCGCCTTCGTTGCAACGATTAATATAGAATTACAACACATATATATGGGAAGAGGAAAGTTTCTAATATTACTGACTGCGTCATATGACTCACAGACAGTCTTCTGGTAAGCCTATTCTAAAGCACATACCAAGAATCTAACGATCCAGATATGTGTTGTATCTCAGGTAATGCTTATTGCACCTGTTCATGTGGCAACATGGATGATATGACCACACGGCCCCTAGCACCGGCATAAGCGGTATTAGATACCCAGAGTATTTATATGGAAATGCTCTGACAACTCGTATACTGGTAATTGGTGAGTTGTTTCTGCTGTGACAACTCATACATTGGCGATTGGTGAGCTGTATCGTCGTCAGATGTAACGACGGCAATTAACACGAAAGACTAGTCTGTAGCGCCCGATGTCGACCCAGCATCAACTTCCCACAAATGCCAACATATATCAAAGACCAAAGGTCTGTACAGGGGGCGGGCCTCGGGGACGAAACGTCCACCAGCAGAATCTCGCCATATACAGGTAAAAATTACAACACATATAAGGGAAGTGGGAAGAGGTGCCGACATACTGACTGCGTCATATGACTTCACAGAATAGTCTTCTGGTAAGCCTATTCTAAAGCACATACCACGAATCTAACGATCCGTGATATGTGTTGTATCTCAGGTACGCTTTTATTGCACCTGTTCATGTGACAACATGGATGATATGACCACACGGCCCCTAGCACCGGCATAAGCGGTATTAGATACAAAACTAGAGAGCTATGATGGAAATGCTCTGACAACTCGTATACTGGTAATTGGTGAGCTGTTTCGCTGTGACAACTCATACATTGGCGATTGGTGAGCTGTATCGTCGTCAGAGGTAAATGACGGCAATTAACACGAAAGACTAGTCTGTAAGGCCCGATGTCGACCCAGCATCAACTTCCCACGAATGCCAACATATATCAAAGATCAAAAGGTCTGTACAGGGGGCGGGCCTCGGGGACGAAACGTCCACCAGCAGAATCTCGCCATATACAGGTAAAAATTACAACACATATAAGGGAAGTGGGAAGAGGTGCCGACATACTGACTGCGTCATATGACTTCACAGAATAGTCTTCTGGTAAGCCTATTCTAAAGCACATACCAAGAATCTAACGATCCGTGATATGTGTTGTATCTCAGGTACGCTTTTATTGCACCTGTTCATGTGGCAACATGGATGATATGACCACACGGCCCCTAGCACCGGCATAAGCGGTATTAGATACAAATCTAGAGAGCTATGATGGAAATGCTCTGACAACTCGTATACTGGTAATTGGTGAGCTGTTTCGCTGTGACAACTCATACATTGCCGATTGATGAGCTGTATCGTCGTCAGATGTAAATGACGGCAATTAACACGAAAGACTAGTCTGTAAGGCCCGATGTCGACCCAGCATCAACTTTCCACGAATGCCAACATATATCAAAGACCAAAAGGTCTGTACAGGGGGCGGGCCTCGGGGACGAAACGTCCACCAGCAGAATCTCGCCATATACAGGTAAAAATTACAACACATATAAGGGAAGTGGGAAGAGGTGCCGACATACTGACTGCGTCATATGACTTCACAGAATAGTCTTCTGGTAAGCCTATTCTAAAGCACATACCAAGAATCTAACGATCCGTGATATGTGTTGTATCTCAGGTACGCTTTTATTGCACCTGTTCATGTGGCAACATGGATGATATGACCACACGGCCCCTAGCACCGGCATAAGCGGTATTAGATACAAATCTAGAGAGCTATGATGGAAATGCTCTGACAACTCGTATACTGGTAATTGGTGAGCTGTTTCGCTGTGACAACTCATACATTGGCGATTGATGAGCTGTATCGTCGTCAGATGTAAATGACGGCAATTAACACGAAAGACTAGTCTGTAAGGCCCGATGTCGACCCAGCATCAACTTCCCACGAATGCCAACATATATCAAAGACCAAAAGGTCTGTACAGGGGGCGGGCCTCGGGGACGAAACGTCCACCAGCAGAATCTCGCCATATACAGGTAAAAATTATAACACATATAAGGGAAGTGGGAAGAGGTGCCGACATACTGACTGCGTCATATGACTTCACAGAATAGTCTTCTGGTAAGCCTATTCTAAAGCACATACCAAGAATCTAACGATCCGTGATATGTGTTGTATCTCAGGTACGTTTTTATTGCACCTGTTCATGTGGCAACATGGATGATATGACCACACGGCCCCTAGCACCGGCATAAACCTTTCCACCACGGAAGCCTTGGTCTCGTTGTACGTATGGAAGAAAAACACCATCTGGGCTTTCAGAAACTGTTGGAACGGTCTGTTGAGGAATTCCGTGCCTTCGTCGGTTTGCAAATACAAAGGTTTGCGCCCGGTCTTGAAGATGTCTTTGAACGCCGCTATGAGATTCACCCCCGTTTTCGTCCGGATGGGTACCACCCACGCATACTTCGACAGAATATCGATGCACGTCAAGATATACCGATTCCCATCGTTGTGTTTGCCAAAATAACAACACATATAAGGGAAGGCGCTGATGTCGACCAAATCCGCTTGCCATTGGGCATCTAGTCCTCCCACGATGACCCGGTTCCGTAGAAAATGGCGACGGACAGATCGATGTAAGGTATAGGTGTCTTGTTTTCTTAACCAATCTCGGACTTGGGCACGTTGTATCCCCTGGGGTTTGGCCGCTCGATAGAGAGCCGTCAATGCGCTATAGGCCGCCGGACTGTCGGGACTGTAGTGTAAGTTATCCAACACTTTCTCCCAGCGCTTCATGGTGACAAATGATGATGGACCCTGGCTCTATCGTTTATTTATAACGGGTATATCTTGGGCCGGAGTTTCTTTCTGATTTTCTTCGTTGGCTTCCGCCAGCACAGTGTCCATGGTAAATGACCAGTCCAACTCGTCTGACGACCGCTTGATAAGCACTTGATCCACATCTACCACGGCATCTTCCAATGCAGACCATAGATCAGGGTGAAGGGTAAAATGCACTGTACCCTCATCTAGCCGAGCCAATTGAGCAAAGAAGGGGCCGCGTCGGATGTACACATCGTGACACAAGTGGATGAGGTCGCCGTCCAGTTCACCAGACAACACCCGTTTAAATTTGGTCCAGCCCTCCCGGGACAGACGAATGTGGGCCGGGCACGGTTGTGTAGGGTCTGCATCACAGATGTCTCCCACCTCCTCCATGCTATCGATCATATCCGCATAAACGTACAGGAAACCCTCGGGGGCCAAGCTGAGATACGCCAGTATTATATGCTCCGTCATGGTCAGTACGTGAATGGTACCAGATTTGACTGTCTCTCGTATTTATAGGGAGAACCCCGTGAGATCAAAGGATCGGGTGGTTATGTCACTGGGCTGACTGAGTCTAGCCGGATAGTCTATAGCATCGTCGTCTGGTTCATTGCTAGACATTTGTTCATTGGGTTCTGCCGCCGTTTCTCTCAGGGCACGAGCCCACTCCAACTCGTCTGATGACCGCTCGGCCGGTGTAAACTGCTGGTCCACAATAGGCACCACTTTCTCGAAGGCTGTCCACAGATCGGGGTCTAGGGTGAAGCCTCGCGTAGGGTCTTGGTAACCGCCCAGGCGTGGAAAGAAGGGTCCACGGTGTACGTAGATGGCATTGTCTATGTGGATGAGGTTTGTGTCGAGCTCACCACTCAACACCCGTTTAAATTTGGTCCGGCCGTCACGGTGTAGCGTAACCGTATTCGATACGGTCTCAGCGCGCGACCAGCAAACATCTCCACGGTCTTCCACGAGGGTGACTTTATCTTCATAGACGTGTAACCCCACCCGGGGTGTAAGGGGAAGGATGGCTCGCAGAACTGGTGATATGGCACACCCTCTGACTGTCTCTCGTATTTATGGTCAGGTGCCTCGGTGACATGATTGATCCAATGACGATCGGTGAATGACGCAC
The DNA here is from genome assembly GCA_036873755.1 of Hanleya hanleyi. Classification (NCBI taxonomy): domain Eukaryota; kingdom Metazoa; phylum Mollusca; class Polyplacophora; order Lepidopleurida; family Hanleyidae; genus Hanleya; species Hanleya hanleyi. The sequence continues at coordinate 7,315 of JAVTVY010008535.1, forward strand.
ACTGTGACTGACCCTCGTATGTATGGCCAGGTCCCACTGTCAATGCCACAGCGCCAGGATCAAGAGGGCACAGACCATGACTAGGCCAACGAACCGTCGCTGGTTCCGGCGTGAGCGCTCGTGGCCCATAGCCCGAGCATCAAGGATGGCTGTCATAGTCCAGTAGTGGTCAGTGATGGCACACCTCTCCATCGAGTGCACTCTGTCGAGGACCGCTTCTGTGAACTCTTTCAGGATCTGGCGTCGCCCCTCGTTGTCGTCACCATCTGCAAACATGGACCGAACCACTGCTCGGTAACCCGTGAGCGAATTAACCACGGTCGCTTGCTGTAAAATGCGAGTCGCATAGGGATGGGTGTCCGTCATGGCTCTGCAACCGTAGGAATGGGGGTGTGAGATCCAGAGACCTGTTTTATAGACCATGTCACACATGCGCGCCTAGACGTAGCTCTACGGGTGTAGTCCGTGATACGTACTATTCTGATGGGTTAGTCCAAAGAAGAGAGCAACAACACAGATTACAGGTCAATCCTTTTATTATGCGTGAATCGGGCGTGACCTGTGAACATGATAGGAATGCATGTACTGACCTGTCTGTGGGTTTTTTCTATGTATGAGGGTCTGGGTGAATGGGGCGTGACCTGGGAACATGATGGTTTTTTTCTATGTATGAGGGTCTGGGTGAATGGGGCGTGACCTGGGAACATGATAGGACATGTACTGACCTGTCTGTGGGGTTTTCCCACAATTTCGCTGACGTCCGTGTCTTTTCGGTGAGGTCCGTGTCTTTTCGGTGAGGTCCGTGTCTTTTCGGTGAGGTCCGTGTCTGTTCGTGTTTTTTCGGTGACGTCCGTTGACCTGTGAACATGATAGAGCATGTACTGACCTGACACGGACGTCACCGAAGAGACACGGAGGTTAACGAAGAGACACGGACGTCACCGAAGAGATACGGACGTCACCGAAAAGACACGGACGTCACCGAAAAGACGTATAAAAGTGGAAATTTTTAGGGCATTGCTGCATTCAGTGGCCTGCTTGACCTCACCAGCCGGAACCTGCCTAACCAGCCTGAACCACTCTGACGAGAGGAGCTACTTGCCTGAACCTCACCAGCCTATCTCACCATAGCAGCTATTTGCCTGACCAGTGGAGCCAACAGTCATGGAGCCATCTCACCGAGCTAAGCTTCTACAGCACCGTATTCGCCTCGTTGATGAGATGCAGCATGTGGCCGATATATGTGATCTGCCCATGGTGGAAAACATAATCACTAAACACATGGGGGTAGATATCATGGCGGAGAAGACCTATATGGCACGAAACAGCACCAAGATGTTCACTTGCACAACTTGCCAGAAGCAGTTTACTCGCCCAGAAGATTTGCGACGGCACGAGTCCTCCATCCACAACGGCGCACGGTATACTTGTATAACCTGCGCACGGTCATTTAATCGGAGGATCCTTTACTGCGCCACGTACGCTCATTCCACGAGGGCGCGACGGAACAATGTAATGAATGTGGTCAACTCTTCAAACGACCCAGTCAGTTAAGACGGCATCAGCGTTTGATTCATGCCCCGTCTCTACGGTTTGGGCGACAACTTCCCACTAAAGTGGCACCCAGGAGGGTCAGACCCAGTGAAGATGAGCCCGGGGAGACGAATGCCACTGGTGAAGCGATCACAGAGAGCCCGCCTGTACCCACAGTTCAGAAGAGCCTAGATATCCAGCCAGTCCCTAGCATTATTGTTGCTAGTCATACGGCTGACGACATCGAACATTTTCTGGAAGATGCAGTGGATGTTCCTAGCGATCTGTTACAGGACGCCCATCCAGTGAGTGACATCTATCGGCGACAACGGCCCATGATACGGCACGTTTTCCACCGTGATCGCCCTATTCCAGATATCTACAATTTCCCACTCACCGATCTCACCCTTCTAAGCAGCTACGTGGAAGACATCTTCAATGACCAAGCTACGGTCTTCAAATTAAATCTGGCGTTTGGGTACATCTTACGTCACAAAGAGACGGACCAGTTACGGTATTATTATGCCAGTGATAACAGCCATGTGTTTGACCAGCCGTTCACCATCATTAATCGGGCGTCGCTAGGGACGATGCTGGAGAAACTGGACATCGTGGATCCCTTGAGATGGGCACATCGTCAACGCCCCAACACACAATGGGTCGTAGAGAGGGTGACCAATGTTACTTTCTTCGTTACCAAGCTGACCGACCACCCCCATCGGCTGAATGAGTCACCCTTGCACTGATGAATAGCATAATATGCCGTATATACTCTCTATGTCTACATGCTGATCGTTGACTCGAGCTCAGTAAACATTAAATGTGACGGTGCGTTAAATAATAAAACATGACATTTGATATTTCAATTTGTTTTGCTGTGAACATACTAAACATACTCAGGGCGGCTCCCCCAGTCTGGGTATGATGTAACATTGGAGATAATAAACTGTATAAACATTGCTGAAATTGTTGTTATTCACGACAACCGCTTTCCACTATACTTGGATGAAATATATACCCCGATGTGATATAGTGCCCTTGCACACCTCCAAAACTTCCCTTTAACCTGCGCGTGCGGCCGGAAAACCCGCGCGCGCGCGCTGCGGCCGGGCCGGGGAAAACCGGGATGTTGAAAATCCGGACCCTACGTGTAAGGGAAAAATTGGAACTCTTCTGGGTTTGGAGGTAGTAAACACCGGAAGTGACGTCTGTGTGCAGAACCCACACCACCCAACCACAACGACGGACCCATAGTGGTGGGTCAAACACACTGCCACGCACCCCCAAAATGCCTGCTTTCTATACTACGACCAGACTGCGCATGCGCAGACTCTCGAACCATGAGTCAAGTCGGATGCTCCTCCACGAGGGCTTCAAAATAAGACCTCATACGACACCATCGGACCACTAGGGGCTCACCTAGACCCAAAAATGTCTATTTCCACATCCTTTTCCCACAATTCCCTGTCTGCGCATGCGCAGAATCACGTCAGTTCCACGTCACACCCATCCCATCAGATGCCCCTTCACGAATGCTTCACATTGATACCTCATACAACCCAATCGGACCATTAGGGGCTCCCCTAGATCCCAAAACGTCTATTCCATACACTTGGTCTACCGCGCATGCGGAGAATGACCATATTCCAACCCCACACCCAGCCCATCGGATGCCCCCTCACATATACTTCACATTGATACCTCACTCAACTCCATCGGACCACTAGTGACCCACCTAGACCCCAAAACGGCTATTTCCATATCCTTTGTCCACCGCGCATGCGCAGAATGACGATATTCCAACCACACACCCACCAATCGCGATAAAATTGCAACAGGCATCCCGACGTCGAGAACAGTGTTTTCAACGTCCCAACAGGCAAAAATCCTGATTTCCCAGACGTTTTTTGTTCTGTTGCCAAACTCCAATGGTAAAATTGTGACCTATATCGAGTCCCGAGAAACCCACTTGCCGTGACTCGTTATAGGCAATGGTAATAATTGATAATTGACTCTGTTAAACTTCTTTCATTGTTCCCGTAGTGAAGGTTGCCCCACTCAATACAGATGCATGCATAGTATAGATTGTCACTGGTTTGGGAATATTAATATGTTTCTTATTTTTCTGGTCGTTGTGAATTTGTTTAAAATAGAACATGAGGCCGAAAATAACCATGATTGGAAGGTTGATCAACTTGATCGAATGCAACAAATGTTTTAAGATTTCGCGTGATCTTGGTTGTGAGAAAAAGCAATGTTTTGGGAAGTGGGTCGGAACTGACACTGGGTCGGAACTGGTGACGTGACTGTACTGTCCACGGCAGGAACTGAGCTGAAAAGTCGAGTTAAAAATAGCTCTCGCACGCCCAGAAGGGAGTGACGTCATGGATGGAATTCATAACGGAAGATAGTCGACGAGCTCAGCAACCATCGTGTCAGTTTTCATGTCATTTCAAGAAGTACTTTTTTATATATATATTCCAAATAAACCTTCAAAAACGCACAAAAATCGGTCGGACACCGGTACCAAAGTAAACACAATGCGATTGACAGATTGTAAACTTACGGTCTTTTTGCTGAGCAAGTGTTCCAAATCAAAACGAGGTAGCAACGACAGCTTTGATTGGCCGACTTAGTTAGAGTATTATTATGGGATATATTTTTCAGTCCACAGTCGGCAGCCATTTTGACAAGTAAGTTAGCTGATCTGTTCTCCTCTACTGTTTATTCATAATTCACATAAAATAAAGAATCCCAAGCGTTTTGGCGGACAACACTGAACTACATAACGGATAATTTCACTGTTAACACTGATGAAACACGGAAGTACGGACCGCAATTTGGAATATTGATTTTTCTTTGGAGCGAAGGCATTTTGTGATGTTCAACTGTTCATGTGTATGATGTGACGTGTTGCTGATGCTCGACCGGTGTTTCGTGACCGTAAACCTCACAGAAGTGGAAGTTGCAACGTGATTAAAACTCGCAGAATGTAAATTTTAATGGAAATTCGTGTAGTATTTACAAGAATTCTCTGCACCGAATATTATTTATGGCGAGGTCGTCGTTTGCAACGATGTCAGTGTCATGTTGTGACGGCACAACAGCAACAACAAAATTTATCAAATTGAAACGGGGGACGGACAAAAACACCAGTGGACAAAACACCCACGGACAAACCCATCACGGAAAAAACTCCCACGGACAAGACACCCATAATAGGAAAATCGGGAAAAACACCTACTTTATATAAAAAGTTATTTCCGACCTAATTCCGGATATAATTTATAAATTTTGAATATAATAATTTATAAAAATCTATTTATTCTCTATGAACAGGAATTTGTTATTGTCATTTTCTTTGTGTATTTCAGCTATATTATCTTTTTCAATCATCTTCTGGCACTTCAAAGTGGACTATATTGATTTATGTACACCTCGTAAACAATTATTAATAATCAATGAATGGACTTTCCACTTAACTGTGGATCTCACACCTTCGAGATCTAAGTAAAGAATTTGTAGAAAACCTTTTATTAATCCTCACTAATCTTTAATCTCACAAGCAACTTTGAGGGTATCAAAGGAATTTGATTTATGTTTAAATTATTGATCATGTGTCTTAAGAAAATATAACCTCATAAAATATGAAATAACATTGTCTCGTGATATTATCATTTACCATGTTTTATTATACCCCCCTCTAATTAGCGATAGCTTTGTCCGTCCGTCTGACTGTCCGAACTTCTTTTCCGCGCAATATCTCGGTTAATATTTGATGGACAGGATTGAAACTTGCATGGAATGTGGCCAGTCCGAGTTTTGGTGTAATTTTCAAGAGTTATGGCCCTTTTTCTGAAATCTCTGTGAATTGAGACTTGTCCATGCTGGATATCAGTTAATATTGTATGGACAATTATGAAATTTGCAGGATATGTGGTCAGTGCCCTGTAGTTGTGCAGCGTGAAATTTCGCTGCATTTCGCATATATTTTCAAGAGTTATGGCCCTTTTTGTCCCCTGCCACGTAAGTGGGAGGGGGACTTCGAAATGCTACCCGTCCGTCCGTCCGTCCATCCCAACCATGTTGTGAACGCGATATCTCGAGAAAACGTTTTTGGAATGGTGGGAATCTAAGATGGCCGACGGCGGCCATCTTGGATAACGCAGTTTGGTGAAAAACAATCCCAGCCATCTCCTCACTGATGTCAAGTCACCCCCCAAGTTTGAAGTTGATGAGTTGAATTGACATCAGTGAGAAGATGGCTGGGATTGTTTTTCACCAAACTGCATTATCCAAGATGGCCGCCATCGGCCATCTTAGATTCCAACCATCCCAAAAATGTTGTGAACGCGATATCTCGAGAACAGTTCAACCGATTGACTTCAAACTTGGGGGGTGACTTGACATCAGTGAGATGTTTTTTCACCAAACTGCGTTAACCAAGATGGCCGCCGTCCGTCCGTCCGTCCCAACCATGTTGTGAACGCGATATCTCGAGAACAATTCAACTCATCAACTTCAGACTTATGGGGTTTCTTGACATCAGTGAGAAGATGGCTGGGATTGTTTTTCACCAAACTGCGTTATCCAAGATGGCCGCCGTCGGCCATCTTAGATGTTGTGAACGCGATATCTCGAGAACAGTTCGACCGATTGACTTCAAACTTAGGGGGTGACTTGACATCAGTGAGAAGATGGCTGGGATTGTTTTTCACCAAACTGCGTCTTCCAAGATGGCCGCCGCTCGAGTCATCTTAGATTTCATCCATCCCCAAAATGTTGTGAACACGATATCTCGAGAACAATTCAACCGATCGACTTCAAATTTGGGGGGTGACTTCACATCAATAAGAAGATGACTGGAATTGATTTTCACCAAACTGCGTTAACCAAGATGGCCGCCGTCAGCCATCTTAGATTCCATCCATCTCCAAAATGTTATGAACACAATATTTCGATAACACTTTAACTGATCGACTTCAAATCTGGGGAGTGACTTCACATCAATAAGAAGATGACCTCTGTGAACAGCTCAACTTCAGCCGTTGATTACTCACTCCACCCACCACCATGGAGGAACTCTTGACCTCATTTTCACATCACTTGAATGTGCCACATTTGGAGTCTTTCCCCTTCCTTACACAGATGACTACATCACATGGGCCTCCATATCATTTTGATTAGTAAGTACCATTATACAATTTTCGATGAAAGAAAAGGTCACATTAATATGTATGAAAGATGTTCACATTAAATATTTTAAATCTTTTATTTCTCAGATTATGAAATAATCAGCCGCCTGAACAATAGCACTCGACATTGACATATCTCAATTTATTTCATCTCCTTTACATCAACATCACACACTTAGCAACAATCATTGAGAAGATGGCTGGAATTGTTTTTCACCAAACTGCGTTATCCAAGATGGCCACTATCAGCCATCTTAGATTCCATCCATCCCAACTATGTTGTGAACGCGATATCTCGAGAACAATTCAGCCGATCAATTTCAAATATGGAGGGTGACTTTACATCACTAGCTACCCATCCGTCCTTTCATCCCTCATAACGTCCTTCCGTTCCTCATACCGTCCTTCCATCCCAACCATCTTGTGGACGCGATATCTCAAGAAAATTCATCCGATTAACTTCAAACTTAGCGGATGGCTGGGATCTCAGAAGAAAGTCACTCATTTTTCGGCACAACTATGCCACCGGCTGATCTTTCTCGATCACCCTGTCCCCTTTCTTCCATAGACAATTTGCAACATTATCCTTCACAATTATATCTCCTTCACATCAACAACACCACACTCCTAGCAACAATTTACCATCACACAAAATATATACGGTGATTATATCCCATGTGTGTGAGAAGCCCATTTCCAGACAAGCTTTTTGGCGGGAGACCTGCTAGCTACACAGCTTGTTCCTTCTAATCTTTGTGAATTGGAACTTGTCCGGGCTGGATCTCGGTTAATATTGTATGCACAAGCATGAAATTTGCATGATATGTGGTCAATGCCCCATAGTTGTGCAGCGTGAAGTTTATCTGCTTGCGGTTATATTTTCAAGAGTTATGGCCCTTTTTTCTTCAAATCTGTGTGAATTGGGACTTGTCCGAGCTAGATCTCGGTTAATATTGTATGGATAATCATGAAATTTGCAGGATATCTGGTCAGTGCCATGTAGTTTTGCAGCGTGAATTTTCTCCGCGTTCCGCATATATTTTCAAGAGTTATGGCCCTTTTTGCTTCTAATCTTTGTGAATTGGGACTTGTCCGGGCTGGATCTCGGTTAATATTGTATGCACAAGCATGAGATTTGCATGATATGTGGTCAATGCCCCATAGTTGTGCAGCGTGAAGTTTCTCTGCTTTCGGTTATATTTTCAAGAGTTCAGGCCCTTTGTTTATCAAACATCGGGAAAATGGCTATATACATGTATGTTATTCTACATTCCAAAGCAATGTCCTGTAGTATGAAATTTCCCCCAAAACAGTGAATTGGGTGCAAAATTGAAAGTTCTCTGATCACTTCATAATTTCCCCACAATACACTCCCAAGAAATGTAGGTCTCAAAACCAGGTCACATTTTCGGATTTGGTGACCATCTTGCATCAAAACATTGCATTATCACTTGTTGGTCGATACTTGGAATATGTATTATGCGAGGCATGGCGAAAAAAAGTGACAAACAGAATGTTTATAATTATCAAAATTAGACCACCACCGACCAATACAGAACAGAACAATGGCGGGGCAGTGTCGGATTAAAGCGAAGGGGGGGGGGGGGGGGGGGGGGAATACAACTGAGCAATCTCTGATTGCTTCCTTCCTTTGTTTGTTTTCTTTTTGAAGAAGCATACATATTAATATGTGATGGGGGTTTTGTCCCCCAGGGGTTTTGTCCGTCGGTGTTCTGTCCTGCACTCCATTGTTACCATCATACATTGACATTAGCCATACAAGTTTTTATGGATGTATATATTTCACAGCATGAGAGTAAAGCGCAAATCCCCTCGTCAGCAAGCTGAGCAGCAGAGGTCACGGATGAGACAGAGAAGGACTGAAAATTCACCATTCCATGGTCTGGAAGAACCATCCCTTCTGGAGGGAAAATCTTCAAATGCCCAGAGGTTGACAACTCCTCATGGAAGCCTGTCCATCGCACACGGGGATGTCCCACCGAGGTCTGATTCGCATCCGAGCGTCTGTACACCATCGAGTGTACCACCATCAGCTACACAGGATAGTAGAATTGATGGTGCAGGGCAGACGACCGCCACTGACTCGGAATCTTCTGTTTGCACCTCACCGAGGGTGCCATTGCCACCGTGCTATGCAGTGGTGTCGAAATTATGTACAAAAGTTGCAAGAACTAAGAACAAACGAACAAACCAAACCACTTCAAAAACTATGAACAAGCTATTGAATAAATCTATTACCAACGCTGAACATACAAAACCATGCAAACCATACATACCTGAAATTCCTGTTGATAAACAAACTGACAAAATATTTGTTTCAACACAAGACACTCATTATGATGTTGTCGTACATGCTGAAGGAGAACATGAATCGGCAGAGACGTGTCCGGGTATAATTTCACAACATAGATTCGAAGGAAACATAGATATTTCGAGTTTGCCAGTACCAATACAGGGTCACTTCGACCAAAGCCATCCAAGATTTCTGGACAATGCTGGTAAACAGTGTGTGTAATGAATAGTCTATCAGCTCTCATATACAGTCAAGAGAAACCAACAACAATTTGGATATCAAATGATGTAGACGAGATACTTGTAAATGGAAACGAAATGTATGAATTTCTGCAGCGGAGTAGCACAATTCATCATGATCTCCTAGCCATTAATGACATTCGTGGATCAGTGGAATATACAAATGGTAATATGTACAATTTTGCATTTCAAGAATCACTAATGGGAACACTGGGCAATACGAGAGAAAACCTAGATGAACTGCAGTTCTTGATACTGGCTGAAGCATTACATGCTGCTTTACTTCAAAACAGTAGTGATGCTGCTATTGTAACATTCAAAGAAAGTATATTCATCGTAATTAAGCAGAATAACATCTACTGTGTTAGCGACTCTCACTCGAGAAACTTGACTGGTTCTGTTGATCCAAATGGATCAAGTATTGTGCTACATTATAGCGACATACACGATGTATTTGAACATTGTCTTCGTCTAGCACAATCAATGGCTTATCGAGCAGATGATATTTTTGAAGTAACAGCTGTTAAATTATTGAGGATAAGTCAGACAGTTGTACTTATCAGACACCAAAGAGTTCTGAGAAGAATATAGGATTGACTGAAGAAGAAGCAAATGATAGACTTCTGTTATATTTTCAAGATCAGAAAAAGAGACAAATGTTAAAGCAGAAAAAATGTTCAACTGACAACAAAAGTGACAAAACAAGTAATTATTGTACACGGCGAGAGTACATGCGTACGTACATGAAGAAAATGAGACAAAGAAGTTCAAAGATAAAAATATTGAAAGAATCTGACAAAAGACGCAAATCAAGCGCTAGAGAAAAATATCCAGAAAAGCACAGATCAATAGATGTCCAAAGTAAACGGAAAACAAGGAATGATCCAAACTTCGTAGTCCTTGAAAGACAAAGTAAACAGAAATCTAGAAAAAAAGATCCAAAACAACACAGGGTAATAGATGTGCACAGTAAACGGAAAGCAAGGAATGATCTAGGCTTCATATTGATTGAAAGACAAAGTAAGAGGAGAGCTAGGGAAAAAGAACCGGAAAAGCACAGGGTAATAGATGTCCAAAGTAAACGGAAAGCAAGGAATGATCCAAACTTCGTAGTGCTTGAAGGACAAAGTAAACAGAAATCTAGAAAAAAAGATCCGGGGAAACACAGGGTAATGGATGTGCACAGTAAACGGAAAGCAAGGAATGATCCAAGCTTCTTAGTGATTGAAAAACAAAGTAGGAGGAGAGCCAGAAAAAAGAACCGGAAAAGCAAGGGTGATAGATCTGAAATGTAAGCGGAAATGTAGAGAAGATTCACAGTTTTTGGAACGAGAAAGATTACTGAAGAAAAAAGCTAGACTTGATCCAGCGTTTTCACAAGCGGAGTTAAAGGTAGATTTGACTAGAAAGAGACAAATGCGACAGGATGGAACTTTCCTCGCGATTGAAAGAATGAAACAATCTGAAAGAAGAAGGCATATTACACAAGAAGAAAAAGCCTTGCACAAAAAACGAAAATCAGAAGATCGAAATAACCAAGAGTATTTTCAGCATGAAAAAGAACAATGTAAAAAAAGACGTTTCGGACATGATATAGACGGATGTATTAATGTTTTCCTTAAAAAAAAAACAGAAAAAGGACCAGAAAATGTATGTACCTGTTGTCATCAAACATGGTTTAGAGAAAGCGTAACAGAGAGTTGTCCTGTTCCTTCATTTCAAACATATAAAGATTTCTATACAGGATACAAATCTGTAGATGGAAAGGAATGGATTTGTCACACATGCTTATCCTCATTAAAGAAATATAAAGTTCCAAAACTCTCTGTTGCCAATGGAATGACCTGGCCTGATAAACCCCCAAAATTGAACTTGCACCCTCTCGAAGAACGACTTGTAGCGCCCAGAATACCCTTGATGCAGATAAGAGAATTACCACGAGGTGGACAGTATTGGCAGTATTGACAGTAAAGGCAATGTAGTCAATGTCCCGATTGACATTCAGCCGACACTGAATGCATTACCAAGACAAATGGATGAACATTTCACAGTTTCTGTAAAACTGAAGAAAAGACTTTCGTACAAATCATGTGTCTTTTCTGAAAATGTGCGACCAACTGTTGTACTCACAGCTTTACACTGGCTTATGAACAATAGTCAGCTGTATAAGAATTCTGGTCTGGCAATTGATGAGAATTGGGTTAACGAGACTACTAATAGTGCTCAAGAAATTGTTCAAGAATTTACAAGATCACAAAACTTAAACGGCGGACTTGAACATAGTTGTTCGGACACTGCAGATGGTAGACAATCTGAAATTGTTTATTCAGAAGCATTTACTGATCCTGAAAACGAGTTAGAAAACGAAGATACATTTATCGAAATCCATGAAGATGATCGCATTCAAGGCAATTCTGACACACTCATCGACCAAACAAATCTTGATACCAACAAAGGCCTAGTTCTAGCACCTGGCGAAGGAAAACAACCACTTAGCATTTATCATAATAAGGATGCTGAAGTACTCTCTTTTCCAACAATATGTTGTAGACAGAAAAGATCAGAAAACAATGACCGGCAGGTACCTGTATCTTACAGTGACGTTTCAAAATGGGAACTGCGTAGTGTTGATCGAAGAGCCGCAACATGTGTTCCGAATCTCTTTTCCAAATTGAACAAAATACGAAGGAAACAAGTGGTTGATAAAGTCAACTTAGCTGTTCGAAGGAAGAAAAGTGAAGGAAAGAAAATTACAGCAAAAGAAGCGCGAAACCCTGAAATTGTTGACAAGATAGTTAACTTGAATGAAGGTTACTACATTTTTGAAACACTTCGTAATTCTCCAGCATACCTTTCTTCAAGAAAAAAGGATGTATTTGCTATGATTAGACAATTAGGACTTCCAACATGGTTTATGTCATTATCTTCTGCTGATACTCGTTGGACAGAGTTACTTAAAACTTTAGCTGTCTTAGCTGGTGTGCCGTGTTCCGATAAAGACATAGAAAATATGACATGGTCTGACAAAGTCAAACTTGTTCAAAAAGACCCTGTAACAACGTCCAGGTACTTCGACCACAGAGTGCAAGTATTTGTAAACACTGTACTTAAAAGTGAACACTCTCCAATTGGAACTGTTACAGATACATTCCAACGCATTGAATTTCAAAATCGAGGCTCGCCACACACTCACATGATAGTATGGACAGAGAATGCACCAAAATATAATGTGGATTCTGAAGACGACAATATTCAGTATGTTGACAAATATGTGACTTGTTCCCTGGATGTCGAGGAAGACCTACGAGACTTGGTTCAACTGCAAATTCATAAGCATTCGAAAACATGCAAGAAAGGTGGTAGATCTGTCTGTAGATTTGGCTTTCCCCTTCCACCACTTAAACAAAAATGGTCTTAGAACCACTAGAAAATGATGTTGAGGAGTACAGGAAAAAATACTCAGAAATACATACTAGAATGAACGAGTTCAAGGACAGATGTGATATGTCATACGAACAATTTCTGAAAGATGTTGTGCAAATGGAAGAATCAGAATATATTAAATGCATACGAAGCTCTCTCAAAGGACCCAAGGTGTTTTTGAAAAGAAAACCATCAGAAATGCGTGTGAATTATTACAATACAGTTGTGCTTAGTGCATGGAGAGCAAACCTGGACATACAATTTGTACTTGACCCCTATGCCTGTGCAATGTACATTGTTTCCTATATCAGCAAATCACAGCGAGGTATGAGTACTATGCTAGAGCAGGCGTCTAAAGAAGCAACAGAGGGAAATATGGATCTCAAGAGGCAGGTTCGACATATTGGAAACCAGTTCCTTAATTTTGTTGAAATAAGTGCCCAAGAAGCATCATATCTGCTGTTACAGATGCCACTGACACGAGCATCTCGTGATGTAGTATTCATCAATACATCTCCTGCAGACCAGAGAGTCTTTCTCTTAAAAAATGGAGAACAGCTCGAACGGCTTCCAGATGACTCGACAGACATTGAATCTGACAACATCATCAAGAGGTATGCAAAAAGACCAAAACAGATCGAAAAATACTGTCTCGCTGATTATGTTTCCGAGTTAGAAGTGAAGTATAGACAAAAGGAATCTACTTTTGAAGTTGAATGCAATGATGATGATAACGGTCATTTACCCGCATCTGACAATAACGTCGAGACAGACAGTGATACAGAGTTCGGTGATACAAATATTGTGATGAAATTGCGAGGTGGCATAACAATCAGAAAAAGGAGGAACCCAAAGGTAATACGATATGTAAGATACAGCAAGAGCACAAATTCTGAGAACTTCTACAGAGAAAAACTTCTTCTATTTATGCCATGGAGAGACGAAAACAAAGATCTTAAGGGTGGATACGGCACATATGAAGGTCATTACCAAAATAAAAGTACAGAGATTTTATTATTGCTGCAAAAATACGAACACCATGTCGAAGAATTAGATCTAGCGAGGCAACAAGCTGAACAAGACCTTTCCACAGAGTTTGACATTTTAGCACCCAACACAGAACAAGTGCAAGCAGAAGATGCTGAGCAATCTACCAGTCAGTCAGAGGACTTTATCCACTTTATTCCCCCGACACAATCCCAGAGCACAGCAGATATTGGCCAAGATCTTGATTTACCAGGTACCTCTGTATCCGTTGAAACAAATTCATTACTGCTTCCAGATGATGAATACCGGGCTTTGCTCCGATCTCTTAACATTAAAACAACGAGAATTTTTCAATCACGTTATACAATGGATTTCTACAAATTACAACACATATAAGGGTAGTGGGAAGAGGTGCCGACATACTGACTGCGTCACATGACTTCACAGAATAGCCTTCTGGTTAACTTATTCTAAAGCACATACCAAGAATCTAACGATTCGTGATATGTGTTGTATCTCAGGTACGCTTTTATTGTACCTGTTCATGTGGCCACTTGGATGATATGACCACACGGCCCCTAGCACCGGCATAAGCGGTATTAGATACAAATCTAGAGCTATGATGGAAATGCTCTGACAACTCGTATACTGGTAATTGGTGAGCTGTTTCGCTGTGACAACTCCTACATTGGAGATTGGTGAGCTGTATCGTCGTCAGATGTAAATGACGGCACTGATGACTGATCCACTTTACGCATTCCTTTCGGGCGGAGCGGGTGTTGGTAAATCGGTAGTAATACAAGCTCTCTACCAAACACTACATAGACTTCTAAATTCCAAAGATGGAGATGACCCGGATACTATAAAGATCTTACGAACAGCATTCACAGGAAAGGCAGCTTACAACATAAATGGGGTAACAATAGCCTCTGCTTTCCACAAGAAAATGTTCCAAACACAACAGCATATGTACAGTGATGAGCTAAATACATGTCGAACAACTTACAAATACCTTGCTGTTATCATTATCGATGAAATCTCCATGGTTGGTAACAAGCTCTTCGCTTTCATGCATGACCGACTACAAGAACTAACAGGTACAAAACGAGATTTTGGAGGGATAAGTATAATAGCTGTCGGGGAGTTTGATCAATTATGTCCTGTAGCAGATTCATGGATCTTCTCTGATTTGTCTGTCGGTCTAGCAAGCAATTTATGGAAAAAACATTTCCAAATGTTTGAACTCGCCGAAATTATGAGACAAAAAGATGACTTGCCATTTGCTGAGATATTAAACAGGTTAAGATTCAATCAGCTCCTACCAACAGATAAAGAAATTATCACATCTCACACGATTTCTACAACGTCTGTAGACTATCCAAGGAAAGCTCTGCATTTATTTACAGAGAACAAGAAAGTTGATAACTTCAACAGCACATTGATTCAAGATCTGAAAACTATAAATTACAACACATATAAGGGAAGTGGGAAGAGGTGCCGACATACTGACTGCGTCACATGACTTCACAGAATAGTCTTCTGGTTAACCTATTCTAAAACACATACCAAGAATCTAACGATTCAGTAGAAGTCTTCGCCGATACGGATATTATTTTTCCCGTGAACATAAACAAAGAGACTAAGATTCACTTGGTAGAAGAAATTAATAAGAAAGACAAACTCAGCCAAACTGGAAACCTGCCTAGTGTGCTGAAACTTGCGGTTGACATGACATATGATGTAACAGTCAATGTTGACGTCGATGATGGATTGACAAATGGTGCATCAGCAATTCTGAAACACATCGAGTACAAAGGAACATCTAAGAGACCAGCCATTGTATGGGTTCTTTTTACCGACACAAACAAAGAAGAAAACAATACAAACATCTCTATCATACAGATATTGATCAGCAATGGACACCAGTATTTGAAACAAAACGGACATTTCTTCATAACAAAAAAACTTATCAAAGAATCCAATTTCCACTTGCCCCAGCTGCAGCTAAGACTGTTCACAAAGCGCAAGGCGCCACAGTTGATGAAGTTGTTGTAGATCTAAGCTCCAGTTATAAACCACCACATGTTCATTATGTTGCACTGTCTCGAGTTCGCAAATTAGCAAACTTGCACATTCTTGACTTCAATGAGAAAGCATTGAAAGTGGATGAAAAGGTACATCAAGAAATGGAAAGACTACAAGAATCCACTTCAGTTGTGTTATACACCTCTGTACAGTATTGACAATTCCCAGGTAAAACTACTGTTTAACAATGCTAGATCCCTGCATTTACATATAGACGATATCAAGAGTGATCCAAATGTACAGAATGCAGACTTAATTGGAATTTGTGAGACACGTCTTGTAAATACAGACCGAGCTGATCAGTATGAACTGCCAGGATTTCAAATGTATAGATTAGATGAAGCTCGGCCATCCAACACGACCAGACCATTTCATGGACTAGTCGCATACATAAAACATGATATAACTGTGAACAAAATAAATTCTCACATCTATGATAACGTTGAATTTATCTTCATAGATGCACAAATCAAAAGTAATGATGTTCAAGTTATATTCATCTACAAAACACCAAAACTGTCAGATATACAACTAGAACATGTTGTACGCAACAATATCCAGCCATTCATAAATACACCGAAACCGACTTTCTTTCTTGGAGATTTTAATATGAACTTGCTGGAGAAAGATAATACATTTGTACAATTCATGGAACAGGAATTAGGACTTGCCCAGTTAATCACTGAACCTACAACTGTAAAGGGGACATTACTCGGCCACGTCTACACCAATGAAAAGAATGTGCAGGCTGGCGTAATACCAAGTTATTGGTCTAACCATCGACTTGTATTCTGTGCATTTACATCCGTTCATTGAAAGTTATCTCTTTATCAGCCAACATATTTCTCAGCAAATCAGATAACAATCACAAATGAAAAAAGAACGAATTCTACACGAAAACAAGAACGAATTAGAGCATATTAGAAATTTACGATATGAATTCTAATACATCGATAATTCTAAGCATCTACTCCCTTAATCCATAATCAGACGTCCAATAAAGGACCAAATTAGTGTGATTTGTCATTTTTGAGCATCATATTAAGATATGTAAAATGCGGACAATTTACACCGACTCGAGGCTCCTGGCATATACTTCAAGCCAGTCCTCGAGTTACGCTCTACCAATGTCCATGGGTGCCTTGACTTTGGCATCACCAAGATGCCTTGAAATGGGGAACGTAGAAGAGATAGAGATCACCAGGATGCTCTGACGAGGTGTCGATTCCTGTACTTAATCGTTGGAGTGTCTTCTGACAAGTGAGTACAACCCTTCCTTGTATTCTATTACGTCACCAACATCAGGTAGTTCGCATACATTTCATTGCAAATTATGTTTTCGTCTTCAGTAATGGTAAGTTATAGACAGAAAAAATAAATAAAAGATAATTATTCCCTTCTCAATCTGTTCTTTAGCTCGACTACATACAAGATATATCATTCATGGGCTGTTTCTTTGTTTATAGAGTTGCTTGAATTTCTCATTAAAAATATCTATGTGAAATTTGGCAACACAATATATCAGCAGCATATAGGTATTCCAATGGGTACTAATTGTGCACCCCTGTTGGCTGACCTGTATCTGTTCTTTTATGAATATGACTATATGCAGGCGCTTTCAAAAACCGATCCATTTAAAGCCCGTTCCTTCTCATTCACCAAACGCTATATAGACGATCTTCTCGCTGTGGACAATCGCTATATAAATGACGCAGTGAAGGATATATATCCACCTACACTGGATTTGAAGGAAACTACAGATAGCCCTACAGGCACATCTTATTTAGATCTCTATCTCTATAAAAATGAAGCGGGCATTCTCTCTCGTCGATTTTATGACAAAAGAGATGATTACAATTTCGACATCGTAAACTATCCCTTTCTGGATAGTAATATTCCAGTGAGACCTGCATATGGCGTATACATATCTCGCTTAGTAGCATTTGCTAGATCCTGTGTTAGATGTGATGATTTTAATCAACGTCGCAAAACATTGTTGCAGAAACTTATAAAACAGGGCTATTCCACCAAGCGCCTCCACTCAAAGTTTCTCATATTTGGCGATACATATCGCATGCTGATAGCAAAATACGAACGTAGCGTGCAAGATCTATGGCGCTACGTTTCGAAACTTGTGTCTAATTCCGCTTAACCCGGGGCTAGGAGCCGTATGAACCCATGTACTTCAAGATCCTCGTGGAACAGTCACAATCAAAGCGTGACTGAGATACATTATTCTTTAGATGTCGACTTTACAACGAATATTATGGATTAAGAATACTGATCAGCGATACGGATTTGATATTTTTGGAACATCATGATGTCTTGCCGGCAACATTGAAAACTGTTGACCGCTTCTCTTGCAGGAAACAAGCCTATGTTTATGTATACTATGATTGTCTTTTTGAATTTAGTGCTAATACTGTTATATGGAATGTGGAATAGGTCTTTGGATTATGGACGCGGATATTCTCTAATGGACGACGGCTGGATTATGAATGACGGACTAGACGCTTGTAATGTCACACTTTTCGCAACCGATTCATGTATGACAAGTTCCATAGTCTAAACCAATACATAACAGCGTCTATTCCTTGCGGAGAGTTTTCACAAATTCCTGGGAACTAACAGATTTTTTTTCTTCAAATTTGGAACACAGGTCGCCATTGCTGTTTGTTTATGTAACATGTGTTTTTAGTCCCATTCAAAAATCTAATATGTATCCTTCTCTCAGATATATGGCCCTCAGCTGCTTTCCAACAGGAAAACCTCAACCTGCGATATCCTCCGTCTCTATGGGTGTAACAGATGTCCGAGCCCTCCCCATTCACCTGAGGCTCCTGACAGGAACCTATGTACTCCAGTCAAACAAAGCTGTGTTCAACCAGTTTGCTGTGGATCCAACCTGCCAGTTGTACTCTGAACATCCAGAGTCTCTTATACATATTCTTGTCACGTGCGACATCCTTCAGGACTTTCTTGCCCTGATTTACAAAACTGTGTGTGCCGAGTGCCAAGTGCCTCGAAGACCTTAGAGACATTGCAACGGCTCCAGAGGATATATCTGCCTTTATCATAGACCCTGCATCTCGTCTGCCCGACCCTGGGTGTGCCGCAAATGTGATAGGTGTTCTCAGGCGATACCTGTACACTCTTCATTATCAGAAAACTGAACTCTTGAACGCTCTGTGATGTCATCTGTAACATTTCACTCCAAATGACATTCAACACCTTCCGCATATTCTACTTTATTTTTTATATGCCTTAATGGACTTTCACTTCTATATATATATATGTGCATGTATAACACTCCCAGCATTGGAGGTGCTCCTAAACACAGAAGGAATCTATGAACTATGGCCACCTACCTCCCATCTTTAATTTCACAGTCAAACCTTGTTACCGGACATTTCATCTCATCGCATTTGCCGACAGGGTGACCGCGACTTTATGATTTCTTAATAAATCTATATTAAACAACACATTGTTCCTATTTATTTGTTGGGTAGCAGCAGACCTACTTTGTGTCTTTGCCATTGCAGAAGTAAATTGCAGTGCAGCAAAGAAGTATCGATGTCCCATGTATTGAAGTTATACGTCCGGCATTACCCCGGTCTCCCCTACTAAAACAGTTCTTTCGAAGACATTTGTCCATGAACATTCATTAACATGAAATGTTTCATTCTCAAAGAACATTGTTTCACAAAACATTCACATCGCAATGTTAAGGACGTAGGCCGTACAGATTGGTTTAAATTTTAACTGACATAAAATAAACAGCATAACTGCTTGCGCATATTACTTTCCTCTCCTATTTAAAGACAATACCATTTCTTCCCGCCCTTCCCAAAATAATCCCCTGTTTATCAAGTCATTTCCTTGAAAAATAAAGACTAAAGCCATTGTATAATATACCGTCCCCTTTTCGATCTTTTTCACTCAAATTCGAAATTCTACAATCAAAATTACAAATCAATGGCTTTTTCTTGGTAACAATGGACAAAAAGATCCTCTTGTTATCAGCTTACAATTATCGGACAATGGTGGGCGCCAAGATTTGTCCATGATCCCCTCGCGGGGGGGGGGGAGGGGGGGTAGGCAAATAGGCTTAAAATGACCCCAGTATTGCCCCCCACCCCCGACCTGGTAGGGTTAAGCCAAATCTACCCCTCTCCCCCTCACCGAAGCTTAAGTTCTGATTAAAATCTTAACCTCCATACGGCTACTACACATGGCTACCACTGCTTGTACGATCTGCTTTGGCTACGTGGAATAACATGTGTAGGCTACACAGATAAGAGAGATATGTTTTATTCTAGATATGGCTAAAACAATAAACATAAACACAATAAACTAAACTAAACGAGCGACATCAGAATCTAATAAATAAAATACATCAATATCTTATCAATGCTCTCCAATAATTGAACATTAATAAGTGTCAATCCTCCCCCGTGTCGATAATCTAAAGATTTTTATTTTATATATATTTTTTGGCATTCCCTTAATCAACTCCGAGTGGATTTCTTGTGTAGGATTTATCTTAGTATGCATGGCGTTGATAGATACTTGTTCTCTTCAATGGAAAAAGAAAATGGCACATACTAATGCGAAGATTTCATTGGTCTCGGGGTCCGAGATAATTTAAATAAAAAAGAAAAGAAATTCCCTGTCCCTTCTATGTTTCTGTAAACACTTGATGAAGTCGCAATGTGAATATTTGAGGGGGGCTACTGTGGAACGGTTCCATTGTGACTCCTTCTTACTGCAGAGAAGAAGCCTCCCCCCCCCCCTGACAAAGATAGCCTCCCAAAACTACTGTGTACAAAAAGTACACAAAGTTTGTCAAAAATTATCATACGCAACGTGGTATGTACAATATACACTGCTTTGGGGACTTGAGCTTTGAGCAAATTATGCCGAAAGTACACATCCATGTGTACAATTACTAGCGTCTAGTCCGTCATCCATAATTCAACCGTCGTCCATTAAACAATATTCGCGTCCATCAAAGATCTATTCCATATTCCATATAACAGTATTAGCACCAAATTTAGAAGGACAGTCATAGTATACATAAACATAGGCTAGTTTCCTGCAAGAGAGAAGCGGTCAACAGTTTTCAATGATGCCGACAAGACATCATGATGTTCCAAAAATATATGAAATCCGTATCGCTGATCAGTATACTTAATCGTTATAAAGTCGTCATCTAGAGAATGATGTATCTCAGTCACGCTTTGATTGTGACTGTTCATATGAACACCACGAGGATCTTGAAGTACATGGGTTCATACGGCCCCTAGCCCCGGGTTAAGCGGAATTAGACACAAGGTACGAAACGTAACGCCATAGATCTTGCACGCTACGCTCGTAATTTGCTATCAGCATGCGATATGTATCGCCAAATTTGAGAAACTTTAAGTGGAGGCGCTTGTTGAAATAGCCCTGTTTTATAAGCTTCTGCAACAATGTTTTGTAACGGTGACTACAATGGTCACATTTAACACAGGATCTAACAAATGCTACTAAGCGAGATATGTATACGCCATATGCAGGTCCCATTGGAATATTACTATTACTAGGCGAGATATGTATATACGCCATATGCGGGTCCCACTGGAAGACTTACACAAAAGTGTGTATAAAAGGTCACACCGCTGTGCATGATAATTTTTGACACACTTTGTGTACTTTTTGTACACAGTATTAGTTTTGAGAGTGTAGAAGCTATACAGTATACCTAATGTACAGGTACTCCGTTTCCATGAAGGCTCCGAGAGTAGAATAGATTCATTTTATGCTTCATAAATCCTGTATGTTGAAGAATGAGTAGCTGTTGTACAAGGCATAAGCAAGCGAAATAACTGACCAGCTGGAAGTGAATTACAGCAAAATATATAAAGCTATTGTATTACAGGACTAATATATGACATATAAATTACCATAATGAAACATCAGAATGTGTTGTATTGTTGGAAAATATTGCAGGTAAAAACGTACGGTACCAGGAATTCTATAATACAGCGAACGTTCAAATCATTACCGAATATTTTCATCGTAAAATGCGTAAGAACTATTTTTACTGAATATAAACAGCCTACGGCATAAATTCGGCTATGTACAGGATCTTCTTTTGAAAAATTGTGTTGACTTTCTATGTATAGCCGAAACTAAACTGAATGACGTTTCGAACTATCGACCTTTCAGAAAAGACTCATCAGATAAGTCTAGCGGGTTTTTTGCATGCGTGCGATCAGATATTCCCTGTCATCGGGGGAAAGATCTTGAAGTCCTAGATTTTGAGTGTCTCTGTGTCGAGATGCATTTAGGCGCACACAAATGGCTGATTGTCTCTTGTTACAAACTAGCGAAGATGAAGGACTGTGAATTTCAAAATTTCATTGTGATGAGCGACATAAACTATGACATGCTAGCTGGTGACAACAAGAATAAGTGTTTGTCCGATATATGTGACTTATTTGACCTACGAAATGTCATAAAGCAGCCCACCTGTTTCAAAACATCAAGAGGAACACTTCTTGATGTCATTCTGACTCCTAACCCAAGAAGTATTATTTCGGGGGGGGGGGATTAGACACCGGGGTGAGTGACTTTCATAGACTTGTATATTTGGTAACGAGAACCAACGTCACCAAGACGAAAACACGCGTCATCACGTACAGATCCTTCAAGGATTTCGACCAAACAAATTATCTCTGTGATCTTCAATCGGCACATTTCCAAGTCGGCACTGTCTTCTAGGATGTCGATGATCAATACAGCTTCTTTCAAAAGCTATTTGATGAGCATTGTAGATAAAGATGCTCCAATTAAACAACGATTAACAAAACACGAACAGCCGCCTTTCATGAATAAGTAACTACATAAAGCTGTGATCAATAAGGCAAGACTGAAACACCGATACGATGATTACCCGAACGAATGCAACAAACTGAAAAAATTATCGTGTACAAAGGAACCTGGTTACAAAGCTAAAACGAAAATCTACCAGAACTTACTTTGAAGACCGCTGTTGCGGGGACACGGACCAACATGCGGATGCTAATGTGTTTTGGCGAACTATTCGTCCGTTTTTTACAAATAAAGGCACAAACTCGTCATGTCATCTACAACTATCCAGTGGCGGGCATATATTATCCGACCCGATTCAAGATGCAGAAAAAACGAATGAGTACTACACCAATATTACGGCCGACATCGGTGCACCGGTCAGTAACAATGTTGCAACAATGTCTGACGAGGATTTTATCCAGCACAGTGTAGAACACTTTCGAGATCATCCCAGTATAACACCCATCTCAAGTAAACGACCCGTTTTTGACTCCTTTGAATTTAAGAAAATAACACAGAAGCAAGTTGCGCAGACGTAAACCCTGTGTATAAGAAAGGTGA
This sequence comes from Hanleya hanleyi, assembly GCA_036873755.1. Classification (NCBI taxonomy): domain Eukaryota; kingdom Metazoa; phylum Mollusca; class Polyplacophora; order Lepidopleurida; family Hanleyidae; genus Hanleya; species Hanleya hanleyi. The sequence goes on from JAVTVY010008535.1 coordinate 30,507, forward strand.
TCCACTTCAAATTGGCAAGTACAGATCAATAAGTGTCTTAACGACAATTTCCAAGGTTTCTGAACTGTGTTTAAATTCCCAATTACAACAATTTAGCCAAGCTATTCTGTCGGACATTATGTCGGCTTACAGACGTGGGTATAACAGATCTTCACACAGTTTAATTAGGGTGTTTTGACAGCGTTGCTCTCTAGATCAAGGACACCCAACAATTCTCATGATGAATTTCTCCAAAGCATTTGACAGACCGCATGCATATGGCATGACCGAAAGCTCTGACGAGTTATTGGTTAGCTACCTTCTTAATCGCAAACAAAGATTCAAATTAGGCTCAGAAATAAGCTCCTGGAGGTTATTGTTTTGTTCTTGGGCCTGCCCTTTTAAATATTTTTCTGAATGATTTTGTTGATGTTTTAGAGCATATGTCTTTAACTAATTATGTAGATGATAATACGCTATTTGCTTTCGCAAAAACAATCATGGATGTTATTACAAGGCTGATTAGAACTGCAATTGAATGGTTTGCCGATAATCTGTTCCAGGCAAATCCTGAAAAGTTTCATTTTATGCTATATGATAAGAACATTGTCAATTCCGACCTGGAAGTAGGAAATGTTGTCCTGTGTCAAACTATTAGGGGTCCATCTGGACAGTGATTTAAACTTTAAAGACCATGTCAATCAGAAAGCTGGAAGACAACCAAATGCGCTGAGAAGAATATCCAGATATCTAAATGTTAGAGCTAAGCTTGCTATCTTTCAGACATTCATATCTGCGAACATAAATTTTTGCCCACTAGTCTGGATGAATAGAAAGAAAACAGATATTACCCAGATAGAAAAGGTACAAGAAAGAGCATTACGTATGATATTTAATGATAGCACAGCGTCATATGAATCACTTTTAGATCGAGCTAAAGTACCAACTGTCATCACACGCTCCAAGAAATTTCTTTTCGTAGAAGTTTACAAATCACTTGATAATGTCTCTTCGTCATACATGACTGAACTGTTCAGAGAGAAATCTTCACCATACAACCTCCGCTGTGAGAAGAACCTAGAACAGTGAAAGTGTAAAACAACCAAGCATGGAATAATTGGAATTAGGAACGTAAAACTGGTCTCTGGAAATAGTATATTTAATGCTTACAGAGCTAATGTTGTAATTTTTGATTGAAATTGTAGTTTAAGGGCCGCTTCCCATTCGGATTTCGCGGCCATCAACTCAATGTTTTATAAAATAATGTTGTAAACTGGAAACAAATCTATATATACAGCTGATTACATACAAAGTGAGTACTGTTCACTTGCAGTGTGCCCAAGATCATTGAAAAGGGTCTTGAACAACAATAAAAAGTGTGAAATCTTGCTTGCAAAGTGAGTACTGTTCTTACAAAGTGAGTACTTACGACTGGTTATTTACAAAGTGAATACTGCTCACTGCAGTGTACCCGAGATCAATGAGAAGGGGTCTTGAACATATATAGTATAACAATAAAATGTGTAAGGTTTTATTCATGAGCAAAGCAGTGTCGGGCTATAGCATAACACAAGTGCATATCACACCTTATGTAAATCGATGAACCACTGGTTTAAATTTCAACTTTGTTCGACCAATATTGGTACATAATTTAAGTGCACGATTATATATAGTACATATTGTAAGCGTCAGATCCAACATTCGGTTGAAAAAAAAAAAAATTCACATGTATGGTGTTTGCAGAGTGAGTTGCAAAGTTAAGTGTCACAATCGCTTCTTTGTTTTCTTCAGTGTGGTATCCCATACGTTAGATAGTCGGAAGCGTAGACCACCATTCCGATTTAATGAGGGATTTTCCACTCGGGCCCAAATGGCCTCTTTGACGCCCCTCTCAAACCAACGTCCTTCCCTGACCATGATGACGACGTCCTCGTTGCTGAAATGTGGCCAGTCTCACACATATGTTTGAATAAAGCGGAATCGTTGTCATCTGATTTGGCGGTCCGGTGTTGACTCATGCGTTTCTTTAGCGTTTGTTGCGTTTCCCCGATGTACCGATCAGGACAGTTTTGGTCCTGGCACCTGATTGCATACACAATGTCACTTTCCTTGTTCTTCTCAGGCTTGTCTTTGAGGTGCACCAGGATGTTCCGTAGAGTATTTTGCGGTTTGAAGCACGTTTTGACATTATACTGTCCGAAAATCCTCCTCACTTTTTCCGAAAGGTTCCTCACATACGGAATGGAGACCGTAGTAGTATTGGACTGGCCGCTGGGGCGGGGTGGTCTGCTGTTAGATCGTGGGGCTAGAGCCTTTTGGAATGTCCAATCATTGTACCCGCGTTTGTTGAGTGTACGTTTGAGGTACTCTTGTTCCTGCTGCCGGTCATTAGTATCCGTGATGACAGTTTCCACCCTATGGAACGGTGTGCGAATGACTCCCAACTTCTGGTTAAGGAGGTGGTGTGAGTCAAAATCCAAATATTGATCAGTGTGGGTTGGTTTACGATACACACTGATGCCCAAGGAACCGTCGTTTCGAACCTTGATCAGCGTATCCAAGAAAGGAAGTTGTTTGGACTCCATGACCTCCATCGTAAACTTGATGTTGGTATCCAAACCTGTCGGCCTGGTTTACTGGGATAGTGTGTGCAAAATTTTATCGCACACACTCGCTGGTCAATCTTTTTATCTATGTTTATTTCCCAATACCGACTGCCATATTGTCATAGATTTGCTGATAAACACACTGTACTTGTCAATTATTGATACGTTTATAGACTTCTGTATTATTTGTTTATTTAGCACCTGTTATTTTGACTTTTGGTCTGTATATAAACTGTTGAACTTCTCTGTTAACTTTACTCCTGATGATGGTTTTAATTGTATGTCTCATCTGAACAATATATACTAATTATGAAATTTTCGGTCTTCAAGACGACAGGGCGTGATCTTAAGATGTTGTAACTCGAAATCGTCTCAGACTTAGGTGATTGTCTTCATAAAACCTGTACAATAATAGATTCCAAGGTCCGTCTTCTGAGATTTCTCTAAGACTTGATAGCCTCATTATATGAGACAGGATACAACAAAACGAAGTTCATGTCCGTTGAATATTAAGCCGATTTATTGTAAATTCATTCCACCTAACTTAGGAATGATCGGCAACATTTGGCAGGCAGACTAGCACAACTTCATCAATATCAGACCATTCTGTAAACAGTCATTTTCGGAACTGGAGATTGTAATATCTATCATTGGAGACATGATAGCCTCTAGTGAGACCTGATGGTTTTGGCCTGTCTATATGTGCCGCTCATTCCATTTTATACAATGCTATACGTTACAATGTCAAGTTAACCCAACATAAATGTCCTTACAAATTCGGTGCAATTATGACAAGTAGATCACGAATCTGTCGCATTACATAAATTCAGTCGTCAAAACCAAGGTTAATTCATTATCCTTAAGGCCCATTTCCACAGCACGCGTCGCGACAACCACAACTGCAAACCACAACTATATGCCGTTTGGCGCATTTCCACAGCACGCGTTATGACAGCGACATTCCCGCCATTTCAGCCATTCAGGAGGGATTCCCCTCAACGTTGCCGGCTAACGATTTCTATCCCCTCTGATTGGCCAATAGTTCAGCGACAACGCGTTGAAATAGCCCTGGTTCTAATTCTGTCGCGCGTCAAAAATGTAGTTCTGATGACGCCGCGACTGACGCGTGCTGTGAGTACTGCACCACTGAATAACATGAGGGCTATTTTTCTGATGTGGTTGTCGCTACGAAAACGCGTGCTGTGGAAATGGACCTTAAATTAAGGCCCATTTCCACAGCACGCGTCGCGACAACCACAACCGCAAACCACAACTTTTTGCAGTTTGGCGCATTTCCACAGCACGCGTTTTGGCAGCGACAAGGCGCACCGAGTTCACCCGATCGTACACGAAAACGGACGATGTTGTCGGTTTCAATATGGTGGCCGTCAACCCCGTGAATGCGGAAGTGAATGAAGACGAAGAAGAAGAAGAAGTTTTGCTGTTACTGCTGCTGAGACAGAGACGCAAGTATCGAAAACGATATTGGATACATGAAACTATTAAGAAGAGAGAAGAGTTAGGGGAGTTTCATGGATTAATCGCAGAACTCAAACTTGATGATGAGAGGTTTTTCACTTATTTTCATATGTCAAGACTTGTTTTCGGGGAGCTGTTGGAGTTAGTGGGGCCTAGTTTGTACAAACAAACCACCAATCTCAGGCAACCTATATGTCCAGAACAACGTCTGGCGATATGTTTAAGGTATGCTCCAAATTAAAATCATAACGTTCAAAATTAGTTGTCAGCCTGATCATTGGATACCACAGGGGCTCGTAGCTGGTCGGTTATTAATTATGATATTAATATTTATATATACTCTCCTACTCTAGAGTAGAGTAGGAGGAGAGTATATATAAATATTAATATCATAATTAATAACCGACCAGCTACAAGCCCCTGTGTTGGATACCTGGTTCCTCTGCTTGTTACACTTGACTTCACATAGAGAGAAACTAACTAGGCTAACTAATCGACAAATCTTTTCCCTGTCCCACATAATATATCTGAGATGTTTTCGGCGATATTTAGGAGACAATTTATCTGACGACATTGAAACTTCACACAGTAGTATTTATCGTTTATCTGACAAAATTGAAAAGGGTAAACTTTTCCGTCTGTGGTGAATGCGTTATTTGTATAAAACCATGAACATTGATGTATCCTGTCGTGCATGGCGAATGATGGTTTAACAGGTTGGGTTGAATACCTCATATGGAGTACCGGTACTAGGCTTAAAGTTGTGGCTACAGTACCTCATTTGAGGTATAGTGCTAGTGCCATATCATATAAATATATGAAAAGTAAAATTAATATGGCACTATGTCAATTGAGGTTTAGCACTATACTTCAAAATGAGGCACTGTACCCCAACTCAGGCCAAGAAAAAAAATATGTCTGTTTCCGGTTACCCGACCGAGTCTAGATAAATCGTGCGACTCTAAAAATTTTATCAGCAAATTCCAACGAAATCACTACCAAGGCCGCGTTTTACGACAACAACAACAACAACAACAACCGTAAAGCGGCGCGCCCACAGTCAGCATGTACCGTAAAGTGTGACTGGAGCTGACCGCATGGCATGGCGGCAGGCATCCTCTCCCAGGGTGCTTTGCGCTACGCTACATGGAGAGGCGCGAAGCAGAACGTAATGGATGCCTGGTAGAGCTTGGGCGGCAGGTTGACGATCTTTCCAGGATATAAAGCACCTACTTCTAGGTCGGGAATCGAGAAATCAGCAACCCGATTACGCTTCAGTCGACTTGATCATGTTTACCAGGACAATTTTAAACATATTCTCCATCAACTTCGAAAGTAGTTCAATCATGAACGTCGCTCGTCTGGGCTCTCTCCTGCCTCTCTCCGTTCAACTCCGCCTATTAGCTAACAACGGTGCAGATTCCCCACATATTTTATGGGGGCGCTGTGGACTCGATTTTCTCGGATTTTCTTGGAGTTCCTCCCGCTTTTAGCTCTGCTGTGGCTAGATAAACATCTTACAAATATTCTACGTCACTAACTTCGGAAAATCTTTGCGAAATAAAGACAAATCTTACCTCAGACGACCAGCATCAGTGAAATCCAAACGACGGTAGACAGCGCGCGCGAGAAAACGTTCCAAATTCTCGCGCGGTTACAGGTTCTTAAAAAGTGGTATCGTGCACGGAAACGGGCTGAATTGAATCCGCTCAAAAGCATGCATTCCAGGAACAAGAAACCGCGATGGAAATAAAAGCAAATTCTACGAATTGAGACCACATAAAATATCACTTGCTCTGATTCCAGAACATTTCCCTCCTTAATATATGAAAATGTGTACAATTCAGTATGTGAATAAAAGTTTAAATGATATAATGTTGTTAAATCTGTCAATGCAGCGTTTGCTCATTAACGCCACTACTTTTTTTGGTGAGAGAGTGGGAAGGGAACTTATATATATATATTTCGATCTATATTTCCATCGCGATTTCTTGTCCGCTGGAATCTAATTCTTTTGGGAATATTCAGTCCGTTTCCGTGCACGATACCACTTTTTGAAAACATGTAACCGAGGGTGAATTTGGAACGTTTTCTCGCGCGCGCAGTCTACCGTCGTTTGGATTTCACTGATGCTGGTCGTCTGAGGTAAGATTTGTCTTTATTTCGCAAAGATTTTCCGAAGTTAGTGACGTAGAATATTTGTAAGATGTTTATCTAGCCACAGCAGAGCTAAAAGCGGGAGGAACTCCAAGAAAATCCGAGAAAATCGAGTCCACAGCGCCCCCATAAAATATGTGGGGAATCTGCACCGTTGTTAGCTAATGGGCGGAGTTGAACGGAGAGAGGCAGGAGAGAGCCCAGACGAGCGACGTTCATGATTGAACTACCCTTTCCTGGAGTCTTTACCACACAATTGATCCTTTCAGCTGCTAAATGTTACTTTATTAATAATATATTATCGATTCCAAATGATTACCAGCCGCAAACGTCGACGAAATACGATTTAACGGTGAGAAGCACGGTCTGCCTGGGCTAAGTGAATACGTTGCTATGCCTTGCTTTAGCCCACGCCGTAGTTGTCAGGGAGCGCCGCAAAGGCTGCTGGGATACCCCCGTCTAATAGACTTAATCAATACAAAGTAAACTCCTCCTGCCGACTCCTCCAGCTGATCTAAAAGGCAAGCCTGTATTACTCTAATGTTTATATAGATATTTTTATCATACGGTAGCAATAAACTAGGTATTCACAACCATGCATCCCTAAGTTCGGCTGTCATACATGTATGGTCTGTCCGGCTTCGTAATACGCCGAAAATAGCCGCCAGAAACACTTACTTCTATTTCAAATACAGCCGAGGAAATCCCAGCCAAGAAATGTAAATATCTCCACCATATTGAATATCACCAAAAATTGCGAGAACAATCAAATGCCTATTTGCTAATACTAGTAATATTTTTATGACAAAGCTCTTGTCGGTGGAAATTCAGAATGCTAATATTCAGTATTTTCTCTCTCAAGCTAATAACTTTTGAAGCAAACCTTGGGAAATTATACACAAAATGTTAGCCTTGTGACGGCGCGGAAAAAAGAAAGAAGAAATTGACAAAGAATTATTGTGATTAAAGAAGACAAAAAAATATGGAGGACTGCCGGAAAAAAAATGTTTTAATTAATTAATTAATTTATTCATTCATTCATTCATTCATTCATTCATTTTATTTTTTTTTTAGTATGGATTATCTTTCGCCATATCCCTTTTCGGGGCTTCATAGTTTTTCGACGATATTATTTTCAGGTAAAATAATCTAGTAGTTGAGGAGTGACGTTTAAACTGAATTACCGAATATTTCTCCTTCAAGCCACTAATAAAAGGTGATTGTGTTTTTATTTCAGTGGGACTAAATTGTCTATCATAATTGAGAGGACAATGGAAGACTTACATGTATCAGTAAAACTGGAACCTCTTGATCAAGCGATGGGATTATTGGTGCAAGATGGTGGGATCACATACCGGCATTCCGCAAATGTATCTATAGTAGAGGGAGATGGAACAGTAAAGACAGAACCGACAGTCCAGTATGTGGTGGGAGAACAACAAGATGATGTTGAGCATGATCCATGTGAACATTTACCGGTAAGCTGTAAAAGACAGAACTTTGTGAATTAGATAAGAACCAGATCTACAAAAGTCGCTCCACATTCTACTTGTCGCTTTTGTTGATCTGGCATCAACACCCTCATCTCCATGCATGTTCTGAGTACTGAACAATTACAAATCTTCTCCACGATTTAGAAATGTAAAACATCAAGCTTAGGCCACAACTACGGGGGAACGATAGATTGACCTCGTGAAGAGAGACGTACATGTATGTATCAACTTGAATTGATCGATCTAGCTAAATTCTATTAACCTTAACAGAATATCATCCCAATTTCCAGAGAATAAAATACATATACCGTACGTGAGTGAGACAGGCCAGATGTTTGGCCTTGATCTGCCGACAGCTTTGTCTTTCAACACAGAAACGCCCCATGGGGCTTCCGGGGATTTACCTGGGATGTCATTGTGCACACTGCAGGTCATGGTAAGAATAGGCCTCAGCTCCTCAGACAGCCTGTCGTAAGAGGCGACTAACTGAGGCACCGGTGAGGTTTCCGGGTGTGAAAAGGAATAGGACCCCACCCGTGTGTTACCCGGGTTTTGAAAAGGAATAGGACCCAACGTCATTATATGAATGAAATATAGTTGAAAGCGACGTTAAATAATATTCACTCACTCACCCGGTTCTTGTGCCCGGATCGTAGAACATCGACATGTGAGATAGGGAGCGTTATTGTCCTCCGCCATGAAGTGGTGAGAGGACTTGGAAATACTAGCCATCCGTCCGTCTCACATTTTGTGAGCACGATATCTTGAGAATAGTTCAGCCAATCGACTTCAAACTTGGGAAGGTGCTTCCCATCAGTTGGACGGACTTTGGTATTGATTCTCGCTGGTTTACGTAATCCACGATGGCTGCCATTGACCATATTAGATTCCGTCCATCTCACATCTTTTGAACGCGATATCTCGAGAACAATTCGCCCAGTTGACTTCGAACTTGAGTTGTCCCTGCACAGTGAGATGGGCCAGACATTTGGCCTTGATCTGCCGAAAGCTAGGTCTTTCAACACAGAAACCGGGTTGTTATTCCGGGATCGTAAATCATCAATTTGTCCGATTGACTTCAAGCTTGAGAATGTGCTTCACGGTATGTAATTCAAGATAACTGTCATTGACCATCTGTGATTCCGTCTCTCTCGCATCTTATGAATGCAGTGTGGTGAGAACAATTTTCCTGATTGACTTCAAACTTGAGAATGTGCTTCACGGTATGTAATTCAAGATAACTGCCACTGACCAACTTGGATTCCGTCTCTCTCGCATCTTGTGAACGCAGTGTGGTGAGAACAATTTTCCTAAATGACTTCAAACTTCAGGTGCTTTTCTTCAGTTAGAAGACCATTGGTATTGATTTTCGTTGTAGTAGTATGTATTTCAAGATGGCTGCCATTGACCATCTTGGATTACGCCCGTCCTGTTTCTTGTGAATGTGATATCTTGAGAACAATTCGTCCATTTGACTTCAAACTTGAGAAGGTGCTTCACATCAGTAGGCGGCCATTGGTGTTGATTTTCATTGAGGTAGTATATAATCCAATATGGCTGCCATTGGCCATCTTGGAATTTACGCACCCATATTGTACCCATCTGTGTTGTGAATGCGATATCTTGAGATGTATTCCACCCATCAATTTATAAGCCTCACCATCCACAATTTCCTCACCATCCACAATTTCATATATTCCAGTGTTACACTACCCATTACTGCTTCCCAAGCCTCCTCAACTTATCTCAACAATTCCAGAAAAATGTCCCTTTCCACATACACGAATCCACTTTCTAAGTTATATTTAAAGGTCAACCCAAACGGATTTTTTTTTGGTCTAAAAAGGCTTAATAAGCATAGTTCATACTGCACTTTGTATGAAAAAAATATTGAAAAAATCTTATCTGATCATAAACACACGTAATATGGGAGCAAAGTGGGCTTATTCAGTTTCGCACCAGGGTTTGATGACGTCACAGAGGGAACTTGCCTGAGAAAAAATGGCGGATAACATGGAAAGCGAATGCAGTCAGAGCTCCGGTTCAGATGTCGATTCGAGCGATATCAGCTGCTTAGATGGAAATATTTTTCACGAAGAAGATGAAATAGACATAGAGGAGGATGATGACGGGCAAATTAACAGTTGTTTGCAGACCAACGGCGGAATTCAGCCCTATCAATTTGAGCCGTACGGCTCCGATTCTGACAGTGACAACCACTCTGACAACGTGGAATTCGACGACGACAGGATTCGGAGAGGTCGTTTGTTGAATACAGATTGGTATGCAACTTGACTGGAAACCTTATTATCGTCATCTATAAGACCAAATGTCCATATATTTCAAACTGTATTGAATGTAGAACGATTCTGTGATCTAACGAACGAGCACATCTGTTTGTTATTGTTGTTACTGACCGAGGCAGCCTTTTCGAAGGGATAAACTCCGGGATTCGGCAGTATGGACAGTAAACTGTTGATAACTCTACTGATATACGTCCGACTTGAATTTTGTTTGTTTTCCCATAATCCCCATGAAATACCAATTTCAGAATTATATAGTTTGATAAAAAAACTTTGGACATTCATGGCGAAAAGTAAGCCGTGGTGAGTGGATCGGCATTCACATTTGCTCAATTTTCGACAAATTACCTCAATTAAATTGAAATTGAATGATATTCCCACAATCTCAAATGTCAAGGGATTATGAAAGTATAATTATCACTTCTGTATCTACAGCCATTCACTCCAATTGGTGTTTTTTATTTATTTACTTATCAAACGTATATATATTTATGAAAGATCATTTATTATTATTATTAAATAGTATATAATTTAGATAATTTATTTGCGTGAAGTTTGTGCCAACATTTGGCTAAAAACGCATACATAGAATGAATAAAATTGAACATACAAATACAGACATTAAGACACATTGGAACAAATGGTTAAACGTGTATATATGAAATAGAGACTCATCCAGTCTAACCTGTAGGTGCTCAAGCAACAAATGCCACGCGAGAGCGAGCAGGGCATGTACAGCCGTCCCCCTGCCCGATGCCTCGCTTGCAGGCTAGGTTCGTTCAGCCGATGTCCGTGATAGATTCTCCTTGTCCGATTTCTTTGCCATCACATTCTGATTGTTCTTACGTTTGATAGTTGGAATAGCTGTTCTCTTTAGTTTTGGTTTGTACCCGAATTCAACTGCTACGCTGTAGATGTCCTCGAATGATGTCTTTCTGTCAAATGTGCCGAGCAAATTATACGAGTACTGGCTCGGGCCCTCTTTCCACACTCTCGTGTTGCGTACAAATTTCGTCCAATTTGCAGCGATTTTCTCGTCTTTGGGCCACAAATGAATACTAACACCGTCATCTGTAGTAAAACTGCAACCTCCCACTACACAACGTCGCGGCATATTTAAAAAATCTCCAGAAATCAGCAGCTACATACGACTGTGGTATACGGCTTTAACATAGAGAATACAAGATGGTTCCCTCCGTGACGTCACAGCTGGAATTGACAGGAGAGCGATTTGCACCTTTCAAACGGCAATATATCGCCAACCAGGCTGCACAAAATTATGAAAAAAATATCATTATTTTCAGAATCGAAAGGACTATTTTTTTATATTTTTGACCTCATAGCATTTGGGATGACCTTTAAGGAGATATTTGAAGCATAAATGCAGGATGCTCTCAAACAGGCAACTTGGTGAAGGACCTACTAGCTACTCGGCTTGTTTTGAGATCTGGTTTTAATCTATGTGATTATGCAAACAGATTTTCGAAGATATATTTAATAATTGACCGTATTGAAGTGAAAATGAAGTGTTGATATAAAAATAAGGCTGATGTTTTTTATTTGATTTAGTCCTTTGTCAAGAAGTATTCTGATGACGAGCAGGCACGTGTCGATGATTTTTTCGCTAACAGACCTTTTCCTGTGGCCATGTACATGGTAAAACTCCAGACAGCAGAGACGACAAAACTGTCCAACGAATCTTTGAGATTTTGGAACCCAGAAACGGACAATAAAGGACGAACGACACCTGACAGAGTTAACACTTGTGAAAAGCCATACAAATGTTCACACTGTCCACAGGGTTGTTCGAGTAATGTAAACCTACAGGATCCTGAAAGAACACAAACTGGTGAAAAGCCATACAAATGTTCAGTCTGTCCTTATAGCTGTTCACACAAAGGACGCCTGAAGGCACATGAAAGGACACATACAGGTGAGAAGCCATACAAATGCTCCCTCTGTCCATATAGCTGTTTACACAAAGGAAGCCTAAAGGTACATGAAAGGAAACATACTGGTGCAAAGCCATATAAATGTTCAGTCTGTCCATATAGTTGTTCAACGAAAGGCCACCTGAAGGATCATGAAAGGACACATACTGGTGAGAAGCCATACAAATGCTCCCTCTGTCCATATAGCTGTTCACAGAAAGGGAGACTGAAGGTTCATGAAAGGACACATACTGGTGATAAGCCATACAAATGCCCCCTCTGTCCATATAGCTGTTCACACAAAGGGAATCTAAAGATACATGGAAGGACACATACAGGTGAGAAGCCATATAAATGTTCACTCTGTCCACATAGCTGTTCAGAGAAAAGGAAACTGAAGGTACATGAGAGGACACATACTGGTGAGAAGCCATACAAATGCTCCCTCTGTCCATATAGCTGTTCACAGAAAGGGTACCTAAAGTTACATGAAAGCACACATACTGGTGAGAAGCCATATGAATGCTCACTATGTCCATATAGCTGTTCACATAAGGGGAACCTGAGGGTTCATGAAAGGACACATACTGGTGCAAAGCCATATAAATGTTCAGTCTGTCCATATAGCTGTTCACAGAACTGGAGTCTAAATATACATGAAAGGACACATACAGGTGAGAAGCCATATAAATGTTTACTCTGTCCATATAGCTGTTCACAGAAAGGGAAGCTGAAGTATCATGAAAGGACACATACTGGTGAGAAGCCATACAAATGTTCCCTTTGTCCATATAGCTGTTCACAGAATGGGGTCCTAAAGATACATGAACGCACACATACTGGTGAGAAGCCATACAAATGCTCCCTCTGTCCATATAGCTGTTCATCGAAAGGATGCCTTGGGCGACATGGAAGGACACATACTGGTGCAAAGCCATATAAATGCTTACTCTGTCCATATAGTTGTTCACACAAATGTAGCCTAAAGAAACATGAAAGAAACCACACTGATGAAAAACCATATAAATTTTGACTCCATCCACACAGCTGTTCACAGAAAGGGAACCATAATAAGACACATACTTGTGAAAATCATAAACATGCTCCCGGCGTTTATGTAGCTGTACGCCTACAGGAACACAACGCATGATAGTGAAAAGCTGTAGAAATCCATTTTATTATGTATTGTTTAATATATTGAAATGGGACACCTTGTACGAGTAATAAATGTTTTCGAAAATGTTGTGACATTACAGCGAAATATTATTCTGGCTCAAGGAGTCTTAGGATCATATATTGGTTGATTATATAAAAAATGCATGCTGAAATACATACGAAAATGCCAAAAACAGATGTAAAGTGTAATGTTCTATGTCAAATACTGTAATATTAGGTACGTGTGTTTATAGAGCAGACTTTCACCATCAACATGTGGACCTAAAGAGAACATGCAACAATAGTACGCACATGTTACGATATCCACCAGTGGACATTTTGGAGGATCACAAGGGCGTGGAAGAATGGGCTATGACGCGCATGGGCAGTGGTAAAACTTCATGAGAACGGGCGTTTTTGGGGTCGAGATGACCCACTATTGGTCCGAATGGGTCGTAAGGGGTGCTGCATATAACTGAATTTATGATTCAATTCAATTCAATTCGATTTATTTCTATACATGGAACATACAGAAATATTAAAAGGTTCATATTAAAAACTACAGGACAAGACAAATGCATATACATACACATACATATAGATACATACATGGGCGATTCCATGTCACGTAAGTTACGTTTTCATTCCCGATGGGGATGTATTTGTAACATTTGACACAATTAACAGCCATGACTACACCAATAACAAAACAAGTCACTTAAATTAAAGTATTTCTTATAATTTGAATGGGTTTTTGATTAATTTCAGTCAAATTAATTAGCATCTGGGCTTAATTAAAAAAGTGTCACGTAAGTTACTCAGAGAATTAGAGCAGATTTGGGTCATTTGACGTATGTTAAAAATTCTCTGATTTGGTTAGAAGAATCTTAAAAGTTTTCACCTATAGAGATAGCTTGAACAATGAATTAGTAGGTATGAGTATAGTTGCCATCAGTCACTTTGCCATATTTCACCACCAGGGTTATAAAGATTGTTAACCAGTGTCACGTAAGTTACAAATGTGCGTCACGTAAGTTACATGGGATGGGTTTCTGGAATATTTATTCAGGAAATACTTGCAGAAATGTTTAGAAATTAAATAATACAATAATAACAATTTCTGGGATACTTAAAGGTGAACTGCAAAGCTTTTAATTTTATCTAAATTGTTGCTTATATACATCTTGTCTTATGTGACATAACTTTTATACGTTTTTGGGGCAAATATAGTTTGCAAAATTGTACTAATAACAATGTTTAAGTTATCCTGTTATAAATCCGTCTTGAAAACTTGCATCGCTTGTCTCTCTTGGTCTGTGGAACGTTATGACGTTATAGTGGTCCCCTTCATTCAAGTTTTATTCAAATGAGACGTCATGCTACGTCGGATGAATGAACGAGGACCACTATAACGTCATGACGTTCCAAAAACAACGGGAGGCAAGCGATGACGTTTTTAAAAGTTCTGGCTCTCGGTATAAGTTTTGACATCTCATATACCCAAAATAAAACAATAACCCACAGAACTATTACCACACATAATTGTAACAACTATAGAAGTTCTTGTTTTATGACATTTGAACAGAAAATTGGAAAGCTTTTCAGTTCACCTTTAACTGTTTATTATTTTCTAATTAATTACCAAACTCATTACCATATTTTCAGTGAAAATATTGAAATTATTTATGGGACTGGACCCTGTACTGTACTTAGTCTGCAAGGACAGTTTAGAATATCTTAATAGTATACTTTTAGTGGTAACAATGTTAGAATACTTAATAGTTGGATTTGCTTTTGACAAAAAAATTCTTCCTAGTTTTACATGGTTTTGTTATATGTAACTTACGTGACAATTTTTGTAACTTACGTGACATGTCACGTAAGTTACACAACTTCACTCATCTAAATTTCTATTCAACTATTTGTTTTTTACCAAGTTAAGAGGTGGATGTTCCTAGTGGACATGAGGTAGTTTCATTGATGGAAGAGTTTTTTCATATCTATTGCCTATATTATCTCTTGACAAAATGACCCATGAAAATTTGTCACGTAAGTTACATTGCGATAATCGGATTGAATATTGAGTGAAAATGACATAGTCTTGCCAACTTCACAAATTTGGCAAGTTTGCATGTTAGAATACATGGTTATTAGTTACTAACATCAGATATAACCAAACTGAGATGAATACTTCAGATTTTACATCTTAATTTGAGGCCTACTAGAAAATCACATTTTATGGCTCTCCGAGTTTGCTAGCTGTTTCAATGGTATTTTTTTCTAGAATGTGGACCAGTCAGTGACAAAAACTTTATTTTGTCTTAGTTCAGGCACTGGTTGATACAAAAAATCAACAGATGTCCCAATCCTAGCAGTTTGAAATTTGAGCAACTTTCACTCTCTGTCGTGGAATCGCCCATATGTGCACACAGATAGAACATGGTACCTTAACAAGGCTATTTGGTCAAACCCAGTGTGAGTAAATACAATTTACCCATATAATCAGTCATGTGGCAGGGATGCAATTTCGTTCCTTTGCTCTCTCGTTAAGCAGTTCATAGAAAAATTGCCCTATTATTGGCGAAAGATGCATTGGTGGGTTAATAAGAAAATAAAAAATTTCCGCATCCGTCAACTTAGGGAAATATTGGCAAATGCTACTTATGTTGTTATAAAATATATCTCTTAGTTTTTCGCCGCTAGGACATTTGCACAGGAAATGGAATTCATCTTCTACTGTTTTGTCGGTTGTTATACATCCCTTGCACAATCTTTTATCTCTGTCTATATTTCTGTATCTTCCCGTTTCTATTTCAAGCCTGCGTGCACAAATTCTGAGTTTTGTTAGGGCCTGTCTGAAATTTCTGTTTTTAATGAATTGTAAGTAGTTTGCAATGCAGTAATTTTGTTCTATGTGCTTATAGTGGAGAAGTTTCTCCGACTCTTTCAACTTAAGTTGATAGTATTGTATATATTTTGCAGTTAGTTTATCTTTTACATTTGATGAGATTCTTTTGCGTTTTAAAGAGGAGTGCGGAAGCTCCTCTAACATGATATCATTTTTTTTCATGACAAGATGGGAATAGCTGTGCCATCCAATTCCACTGGTTTGGAGTGATTTCCTACAAAGTACTGCATCCCGAAGTATAGGTCTGTCAGCATTATCTTCAAGATGTGCCATATAATTTAGAACGTTTGTATGAATGTCGACAATAAGAGGAAATCGTCCAAGTTCTCTTTTACATGCGATATTGACTGTATTTTTACCAACTTGAAGATTTAACTTGCAGAACTTTGTATGAACTTTCTCAAATGGTTCAGATTCAGTTAGCATAAAAAATTTGTTAAGGTCGTTGTTTTGTAATTTGGTTAGGAGTTCTGAGCCCCAAATTTCGGAATTGTATAAAATTATTGGTTTGACAAGGGTGTCAAAAAGCTTATTGTATAGTTCAGGTGGTGGATTTAGACCAGAAAATGTTTTGTGTAATTTATACATAGCTTTTAGACCTTTCTTTTCCAAGTCAGTTTTTGTTTGGGAAAAGTTTCCATTAGAATTGAGTGTACAGCCAAGATATGTGTAACTGTCAGCCATATGGATTTCTGTAGAACCAAAATGAAAAGAGTTTGTGTTTACTTTGTTTTTTCTTTTTTGAATAACCATACAGTTTGATTTAGTTGAATTCACAGTAAGATGCCATTTTATACAGTAGTCGTATAGTATATCAAGACAATTTTGGAGACCTTGAGGTGTTTCTGACATGATCAATAAATCATCAGCCCATAAGAGATGAGAAAGACTTTCTCTCTCCAGAGTTACAGGTAGACATGTTTCAGCTGGGAATACCAGATCATCTACAAATAAGTTGAACATAGTTGGACTAAGGTTATCGCCTTGCTTAACACCCTTTTGAGACTTGAAGGCACTTGTAATACCACCATCGATTTGTACTGCTACATTGTTTTGGTGGTACAGAGATTTAATAATATTATAAAATTTTCCACCAATGCCAAGTCTAAGTAACTTTAGTAGGAGGCCATCTCTCCATACACAGTCAAATGCTTTCTGGAAGTCAATAAAGCATAGATATACTTTCTTATTAAGTTTTTGGACATATTTGTTTACAATAGTTTTAAGAATAAAGTGATTATCAGCAGTACGTCTGTTTTTACGGAATCCTGACTGATTGTCAGAGATAAGGTTATTCTCATCCGTGTATTGGTTTAGTCTGTTGTTTAATATGCTGGAAAATAATTTTCCAAGACAACTGGAGATAGTAATACATCTATAGTTCTTTGCGTCAAGTTTATCTCCTTTCTTATGAAGGGGTTTGATATATCCTTCCGCCCAAGATTGTGGGAGTATTCCACTATCAAAAACTGCGTTGAAAAGTTTTGCAAGGGGTGACAATATGATGTCTTTCCCATATTTCAACATTTCATTTGATATACAGTCGAGGCCGCAAGATTTTCCGATTTTCAAATTTTTTAGGGCCTGGATGATTTCTTTTGTTTTTATATGACTATCCAAAATTGAAGTCTTTTGATTTTTTTCTCTTGACTTTAACTCGCCGAGTAGTTCTTGGGATTGTTGATCTTGATAATTCAGAGTGTCAGAATTGAGCTCTTCGAAATGTGAAAATAGTTTTTCATTAAAATGTGGTGGAAGATCCAAATCATTTTTATTTTTTTCAATTAAGTTATTTATTATTTTCCAGTATTCTTTAGGATTATCATTTTGTAGATGTTCAAGTTTATTATATATTTCATCTTTAACAAGTTTTTCTTGCTGTTTTTTCTTTTTCTTTAGTTTATTCTTTGTTGTTCTCAATTTAGTTTGCAGATTACTATCATGTGGGTTATCAGCAAGCTGTTTGGCTGTGGTTTTAAATACATTTTGAAGTTGTACAATATCTTTTGAGTTGTTTTTCGCAATTCTTCTCTTTTTAGCCTTGAATGTTTTTTGAGGTTTTGGTGGGGAGACTGTATGTGCTGCGGACAGAAGTATGTTGTTAATGGTTACTATTGCGTTATCGATACTAGTTTTATCAGAATTGATCTGATGATTCATGAAGTTTTGTATTTTTGACTGGGATACCGTTGATAGTAATTCCTGTCTATATCTGACACTGTTTTCTTCAGTTAGATTGTACTTCAGCGGCATGGGGTGCAAAGTTAGATTACTTGTGAAATCTAAGTTATCACTTTTGTTACATTTAAACAGAGTTGATATTGGGCAATGGACTGATTGGTGTGTTAGTACCTTAACATTAATACTAACCACAT